>VWYI01032889.1:496204-506402 GCA_013399455.1 Anthoscopus minutus
TAAATAGCTCCACATATTACTTACTCAAGGATGCAGTTATTTAACTAGGTTAGATTCTCTCTAATAAATCTGTGCTTTGTGCAGTTGCCTAGCAATGTAAACAAGATCCCGGCGGTGTCAAAGCGAGCCGGGTTGATGACAACACCTCCTCCGGCGAGGCTCTGCCCGGCCCTTCCCCGCCAGCCCCGTCCCTAAGCCTGACCCAAGGGCTCGGGGGAAGGTGTGCACGGCGCTCAGCATCTCCAACACGCCACTAGTGCTGCTTTCAAACAGCGAGACAATCATCTGAGCTGCTTCAAAAACCTGCTTGTGTTTGACATGAACTCAAGTTAGTTTCGTGCCTCCAGCACGCCTAAGTCACAAGCAATGAGATATATCCCTATGTCAAGCCACGTAACGCAGGGAAATTTTACTCGTCTTACACAGGAAGTTTTAAAACACTTTTTCTTCCTAAGTCAAAGCTATAACTACTTCTATTTTAGCATAAGCACAAACTGCAGTGAGAAAATTGCAAGATTCAGGAGAAAAACAAGACCCATGTAGCTTGGGATTGCCTACAGAACAGCGCAAGAGGAGAAAGGCAGCTCTATAAGCACCTGTCATCTTCAAGTAATTCAAACTATGCCTAAAGGACCTCGTAGGAGTGGGAAAATAGCCGGCTACTATTACTGTACACATGCCAGGGAGCAAAGTACTCCTTAACATCAGCGACGGAGAAGGTGACAATTGGGAAGGAGCCCACCCGAGTGGCTGAGCCCCCGGGAAAGTTCCCAAAGCCGTGGCATGCAAGTGGTGAAACAGCTGCCGCTGAACTTCCCAGAGCAAGGCCAGACCCCTTCCCCTGACCGGAGGGGAAAGGCAGCGGCTTCCCCCGCGCTGCACATCCCGCTGGAGCCGACTCCTGCCTTGGGCTCACAATCGCTCTTCGCAACCAAAAATCGCCTCACGTATGGCGAATCCCAGAAAAAGGCGATGCCATCACCTTTTGCCACACTCAACTTTCGCAGGAGCCCCCCGGCCCCGGCGCTGCCCCCGTCCCGACGGGACCCCGTACTGCCGGGCAGAGCCCCCGGTATCCCCGGCACCTTCGGAGCCGGCGGGGCCCGAGGCCGCTCGCTGCCGCCGGCCAGCGCCTTCCGAGGCGCCTCCATCCCCGCCGCTCCCCGGATGGCACCGGGAGCTCCCTGCGAGGCCGCGGGGCTGGAGGCACGGACGAGGCGAAGAGTTCGGGCTGCCTTTGGAGCCGCCCGCGGCTGGGGCACCCGGAGGATGGAAGAGCGGGGCATCGCTCAGGGCGGGCATCACTCACCTGGGAAGACCTGTCCGTCCGCCCTGGGCAAGAGCTGCAGGAAAAAGACGATCGCGGCGACGCCGGTCATCCTTCCCCGGAGTTCACCTGCCCTCCCCGCTGCCGCGGAGCCGCTGCCTGCCCGCNGGCTGGCTCGGCGGCCCGCGGGGAGCGCAGCTTTGGGGGTGTTGGATGCCTATTGAAGCCCGGCTGCGCGCACGCACGGCGCTCCGCGGCAGCGGCTGGAGCACAGCATCGCGCGGCGCAGGTTCGCTGCTCCTGCCCTGTTTCCAGCGGGGATGGAGAGGCAGCGAAGGGGCTGGCGTTAAACGGAGGGCTGGGATTGGGGGTGGGATTGGGGCCGGGAGCGGCGCGGGGATGGGATGGGATGGAGGGAGCGACCCTCTGCTGGAGCCAAGGAGGAGGTAGGCCCCCCGAGCCCTGCCGTTTGATGGGGCGGTGCTACGAGCACCTGCAGCTGAAAACAGTAATTTCCATCCTTATTCACTTTACTTTCGGGAGTTCACTGCTGAGCACCGAGTCGCCCTGGGCACTCCTAGGGCTTAGGCACAGGCAGGGAGACAATTCCGGGCGCAATTCTAAGAACTGCTGTCCACAGGTGACTTCTCCACCCCAAATGCATGGCTGCCCTAAGTGGGGGAAAAACCTAAGGCCCTGAATAGGGATCAGATCAGTCTGGATGAGCCACCTGAGCTGGAATTTGCACAGGAGAAGGAGAGCAATGACCACCGGGACTGAGCACCTGCGCTGCCAGCAGCGCAGCAGGGCCGGCTCCGGCCTGCGGCGGGGATCGCGGCGGGGATCGCGGCGGTGCCGGGCGGGCTGGGCTGTTCCTCCCGGCTGCAGCCAAGCCCTGCTCGCTCCCTGCCCGCGCTGCCGCCGCTGCTCGCGGCTCCGGGCCCGAAGAGGGCGGTGTTGGACCGGCGGCGGCCGCGGGCGCTCCCGGGGATGCTCCGGGCACGGGCAGCGCTGCCCTGCTCCAAACCACGGCGGCAGCCAAGCCGCCCTGCAAACGCGCCCATGTGGGCTTAAAACACCCGGTCGCCGTTTCGCTGTAAACACTGAGAGAGCGCCGGAGAGTTATAATTACCGGAGTTGGGAAGTTTCTTTGCGGCCGGGATGTCCTCAGGAATCAGCCTGGCTGGATAATCAGAAAATATTTCTTCACAGAATGGGTGGACAAGCGCTGGAAGAGGTTGCACCTTGGGGAGATTTAGAAGCCGCGTGGATGTGGCACTTGGGGCATGGGTTGGTGGTGGGCTTGGCACTGCTGGGTCAATGATCTTAAAGGTCTTTTGCAACCTGAATTATTCTATGGTTCTGGAGTAACCACTGAAGAATTGCACATTGCAGTCCTTGTCTGGTCAGGCAAGAGCACCACCCTGGGAGCCAACGGAGCCAGCCTCAGTTTGCAGCTAATACTCCCCCCTCAGCTGTTCACAGCCTTAGCCAGAAAGGAGCTCGAGAGGTCCCTGTATCTCAACAGAGAAAGTTTTAGTTTGGAAGGGACCTTAGAGATCACCCAGTGCCACCCCTGCCATGGCAGGGACACCTCCCACAGTCCCAGGCTGCTCCAAACCTCATCCAGCCTGGCCCTGGGCACTGCCAGGGATCCAGGGGCAGCCACAGCTGCTCTGGGCAATCAAATCCTGCACCCAGTCCTAAATCCCCTTCAATGAATGATGTGTGACCCTTTCTTTAGGTGTCAGCATCACTTCAGAAATTAAGGCATGCCTCTATCTTTCATTCAGCACAAAGACAATCATAAACAAGCACAACTGTAGATTAAGGGAGAGCAGAGAACAGAACAAGAAGAAAACCTCACTAAGTAATCTGCTAGGCAGCAGAAAGGATCCAGGCAGCAGAGTAGACATAGAAACCACTGGAATAATTCTTAGATCAGTCTGAATTGCCTGGGCAGTAAGAACAGAAAGTCCTGAAACACAGGGATGGTGCTGGTAAGAAGTAAATAAAACAGTAGCAAAGAACAAACTCCAAATAAAGTTGTTTTCATATAAACTAAATAAAAGGGAAGAAACAGAAGCAAGACTGGCTTCTGTTCAGAATGACAAAAAAACTGGTAAACTAAGTGACTTCCTGAGGTCCAAGGAGCTCAGAGAGTGAAAAGGAGAGAAACTTAATACTTCTTACAGGGGAGATTTTCAAACCGAGAAGTCTGCATCATAAGCAAGGTGAAGAAAGGTGGGAGGGAAGATCTGGATAGAGAAGAAAGGTTAAAAATAAATTGCCTGCAAGAATCTAGGAAAAAACTGACAAGAGACAACTGTCTTGGGCATCAAATGGTGCAAAGGCAAACATTAGGCTGAAGTAAAATCAGGCTAAAAACTTAGGAAGGATTGTCTGAGCTCAATCTTGTCAGAAAGGAAAACAAAGAATATAAGATGCAGGATGACTGCAGCAAGAACAGGATAAACTAAAATTAGGCAGAGTAAGCACAGTATCCCAAAGTCTGAAATTATTTCAGTTAATGACAAAGTCAATAGATATTTGTAACCCAGGAGGATAGAAATAGTCTTCCAGACAACAACAGCATCTTTAAGAACTAGATATATAGTGGTGGGATGAAATCCAGCTATTAAAAGAAGTTGTAAGGCTGGAGAAGGGAAATGAGAAAACATGCTGCTGATCAGGAATGTGTAATTTAAAAATAAAGAGACATGCCATCAGCATAACTCATTTACAGCTAAGGGAACTTCTGAAATTCAAACAGGGCCATAATGTTGGTTCATAAACCAACAAGCAAGACAGGGACAAGTTGTGCTCTAAAACTAAGGTGCTCGCCAAGCAGTAACACACATGAAGGCTTTTATAATAGGTGGCTTTGGAGCTGGCATGAAGAATTAAAACCCCTAAAAAAGGCCCTTGTTAGACTTCTGCATTCAGGACTAGTTATGTATTACATCATTTTCTAAAAATGGCAAAGAAAAGTTTTTACTCTGATCCCATCCTGGTGTACAACACCACAGCTTTTTTGCTGTTACTAATAACTCTCAAGTGGCTTAAAAAAGAAAACTGACATAAACTCCAAAGTTTTCTTGAGCTTGTCGCTTGAGGCTTCTTGACTCTGTAAAACTGTTCCCTCACTGGGTCAGATGAGACGAAAAAAATGTAATTCTTTGTTTTCCAGGGACAAGCTGTACCATTTGTGGTGAGGAAAATGAAGTGCTAAACAACTGAAGGCACTGTCACATTAGGACAGAGGATGGATTTAATCAAGGAAACACATTCAACAAGATCAGCTCACAAAACTGCATCAATACAAATGGTTTTGAAGTAGTGTTTTTGAAGTAGTTAACAAAAAAGTTAGTATGTAAATGTCCAATCCTACTACCAGGCTAGAGTGGAAAGGTAGAGGAACTCCTCCAGTCCCCTGCAGTGTGTACATGTGGCAGCTCCAGCAGAAAGCTGACTCACAGACCACAGCCAGGCTGCCTCTGCTACAGACATCACAGTTCCCCTCCCTGAAAATGAGTACTCCACAGCCCATGTGCTTTTTTTGAAGAGTAGAAAAACATCTTTTTGCAGTTCTACAGGATTCTTTGAGGGTGCACAGGTCCCCAAAACACAACTCACTCAAGTCTAGCTATAGGCAGAGTCCTAGAGGTACGGGAGGTATTCCACACACCAGTGGGTGGTTAAAGAGCCTCAGCTTTGAGAAGTTCAATACACACCAAGATCAGTCTGCTCAATACAGCAAACTCTTTTTTCTCCCCCAAGGAAAGCAGTAAATGTGTACTTACAAAGAAATGCACACACAACTTACAGCTTTCATTACAGAGCTTCCTATTAGGCAGCATCCTGGTTAAAAAAACAGGACTGATGGGTGAAAGTTTTAGGTAAACTTCAAAGGGCAGATTAAAGTTTCCACTTCCTTATGTTACGCACTGAAGGTTTGGGTCTAGAGCATGATCTGTTGGGCTTTTGTTGTCATCGTGTTCAAGAAAGGAAATTTAACACCTCGGGCCATTCTCCTGATACCATTTGCAACTTCACCATCTGCCTTCCCGATTACAATTTGTTATTACTAAAAACAAAACTGTCTCTCCAGCACTGGTTTCACCTCTCTGTGCAGGTTCATCCATTTTTACAGATATCCCTGTGCACATCCCGACACGCCATCTCCACAGGAGAAATAAACCCACACAACACCTGTGCATCACCTGAACCACTGAGGAGTTCATCAATAAGCCACCTCAGTGAGTATCAGGGAAAAGACCTCTCTGCCCAATTCTCTGTACCCTTTAAGTGGTGCCTTATCTGTTTTTTCACTCCCACCAAGTAATCAGCACAATTACAGATAATTATGTGCTCAAACACAGAGTCCAGCTGCTTTTTTCCAACCTGGTTACAAGCTGAAATCATTAATCGATGTCACACACATTGGCACTTATCTCTCATGCATTATCCTCATTAATAAGTTTCTTCCTTTCTGAAGATAAAGAAATTAACTATCAGCCATCAATTATTCAGAAATACAAGTTCACCTTTAGACTCGAACACAATGACACCTTCTGGGAAATGCTAAAAGGACCTGGATCTAGCAGTTTATTTTAATGGTGCTGGATCATGGAAAAGCAGTATATTAATGCCACAGGCAGACACAAGTAAATAGAAAGGTACAGCAAGGAGGTAACATCAAAATAGTTGGAAAATGTCAAACAGCCCAGCAGTTGTTCTTCACTAGCAGCAAATCTTGAACTTTTATTAATAGAATAAAAGTCAGAGAACCTTGATAAGCATCTTTCTGAAAGAAAACACAACTTCTCATGGGTGTGGTTCAATTTATAGATCACAATTAATGAAATTCCAGAGGCAGCTGAGACACACAATGTTTAACTTGCCTGGCTGAAGAGCAGAAGGGGCAGCACCCGGCTCCTTGTGCTGGCTGCAGAGTCAGGGTGGGTAGAACCTGCGCTGGGAGAGGGAGTATTCCCTCTGGAAAACACCTGATGGTGCTTCCTGGGGAAAGCTCTGGTGTGCAGCCTGAGATGGCAGGAACAGAGGAGGCAGAGCTGAGAGGAGCCCGGATCAGCAGCACTGCAGAGCCACAGGCAGGCCTTGGAGGGACCAGAGGGGCTTTTCTGGTGCTCAGTGAGGGGACAGGCTGAGTCTGGAGGAACAGAGTGGGCACCGACAGATTGCTTAGCCAGCCTTTTACTTTTATTCCGTATTTTTATGGTCCCTCTGAGCTCTTCACTATTATCCAAAGTTTGCAATTCTTGCAGTGCCAGCTGTAAGTTCTTGTCAAGGCAAAGCACTACAGAGGGATGTCAGAGTCATTGCTGCCACCTTCTGACTCGCTGGGACCTCGAGTGCATCTCCCTGCATGGAATATTTCCCCACTAATCCGATTCTTTTGAGCTGTTTGCAAAGCACTGAGCAGGTAAAACTCCTGTTTTTCCTGAGTTCCATCATCTGCCATGATACAGCTCAAGCTCTAGTTCTTGATGCTGCTCACTTTTCTCCTTGAACTCTTCCATGCAGGTTTTGCTTGATGTAGAATTTAGCTGAATGAACTCTGTGCAGTGGGGTTCTGGACGACATTGGTGTCATCAGGCAGGTGTTCTGCACAGCTTCCCAGAGGATGCTGCCATTGGAAGGGGAGCTAGGTGAATTTTCATCAGCCACAAGGGGCAAGACAGCTCCTCCAGGCAGGGGATGTAAATTTGTTGCTCCCTAACTCAGAGATTCCCCTTGCAATAGGAAACCTCAGCAAAGCATCCAAAAGTGATATTTTATCGTTGTATCTATTGGGGTTGAGAAATAGCTGATGTATTTGACAGCTATAAAGAAGGGAGCATTCCAGTTAAAGACCAGTTTCTGGAACAGGCATTAGCATGAATGAAAAAATTGCTAATTTTAAAAACTTTTAGAAATATATATTTTTTTTTTAGAGGTAGAAGAAAGAATAAACATCTATGACAAGTTCAACTCCAGCTAGCATATCTGAAAGTCATTTTTCCCCCCCAAATACATCAAGCTCAGTATGACAGCTAAGAGACACTTCTTCCACTTCCCCACTCTGTCTTCCTTCCCAAGAACTGCAGAATCCTGATTTTGATTTGGAAGCTAAGGTACATTTCACAAAAAAAAACCCAAACCAAAAAACCAGCAACCACAAAAACCCAACAACAAACAAACAACAACAACAACCCAAAAAAAAAAGAACAAAAAAACCCAACCAAACAAAAAAAAAAGTGTAAGCCATTTAGGTTAATAAATGAAAAATGGCAGACAGAGTTGTCTCAACCACTCCAGCTTGTGAAAGTTTGGAAAGCACAGTTTGTCAGAAAAGAAAAGGCAGAAACATTCAGCACTTCAGACACACGTGAACCTACAGCGGGTTTCTCACTTCTATTTGGCAGATATAAAAGCAGAACCTGTCACTACATGGACATACCCCAGAAGTACAGAGCAGAGATAAGTAGGAAGAATTTCTCCATCAATAGGGTAGCCAGGCATTGGAATGGGCTGCCCAGAAAGTGGGGGAATCACCACCCCTGGCAAGTGTTCCAAAACTCCTGTGGATGTGGCACTGAGGACATGGATTAGTTGAATGTGATGGTGCTGCTGTGTTGACACAGTTGGACTTAATGCTCTTTAAAGGTCATTTCCAGCCTCAGCAATTCTTTGATTGGAACTTCTCTAGAAAGTGCAAGAGGCCTAAAACATCAGGAGTAAACCAGTTCTGCTAAAATTTATGACGATGTGCATTAGCTCAGAGTAAACTATAAATTGTTCCCTTATTCTCATGAGCTGTACCCAGGGGATTTGAGCCCACATAAAGAAAGCAGCTGAGCATTGGCAGGAGGTGGAAGCCTTTCTTCTTCCTGCACGGCATGCAGAGCAGCAGCCCCTGCAATGTGCCAGTGAATTGTGACTAAAGAGCCACATCCATTATGCACTCATTCAGGAAAACATGGAACTTTTCAAGTAAACTACATGGAAAACTTGCAAATTCTACAGCTCCCATTTGTAATGGATTGCTCATGAAGCTTATCTAATAAAATCTACAGGGAAATTTATAAGCTAACATAATGATAGCAAATATTTTTTGTTAGGAATTTACTGCAGTGTTACAGCCAAGCATAAACTTTATCAGTTATTTGGAAAATATAGAGTGCCATAAAATAAAAGTAATTAGAATTAATGTATCTTCATTCTCCCCCCCCTCAAAAAATATCACTTAATTCCTTTTTAAGACATAGCCATTCATCAGGGTTCATTAAGGCCATATTTTCCTCTCAGTGCTGTGTCATTAACAGTCATTAGTAGAGGAGACAGGAACACAGCAGAGCTTTATCAGCTCGGGAAACAAAGGAGCAATCTCCTCCTCTGAGCAGCGTGGTGTTAGGGACAAAGGACCTGTAGGAAAGGAAACCCACCCACCAATTCCTTCACTATTTAATTCAACTTTCCCTTCTCCTCTGACCATCCCATTCCGTGGCACAGCCCATCTGAAGGTGTTTAGGTGAACAATTAACGTTTGTAGACACCCTCAAGACTTGCTCAAGGGTGCAAGGCCTCCTGCCTACATTTCCCACTTGATAGTTCTTCATCTTCTCTATTCAGGAGCCTGGAACCTTCCATAAGGCCAAATTCACCAAACCCCTGGTTCTGCCATTTCAGTGGCCAACTCGTTGGGCCTCTTGGACCAAATCAGACCCAGAGCCTGAGGGAGCAGAAGCAGGGGCTGCTCACATTTCTCTTTTCCCTTTAATGCTCTCCTTCAGGCTGTAATCTGGGTTTGCCATAGTCAGCACCATCAGCAGATGCAAAATATCCTACACCAAGGACTTGCCTTTCTGTGCAAGCCTGTATTCCCTCCTGAATTCCTATGGCTATCCTAAATTCAGCTTTTAGAAATAAAAGTCAATAGCTGACAGCTGGCCAAAGTCACAGAATCCCAGAATGAGTTGGCTTGGAAGGAAACTTAAAGCCCATCCAGTGCCATCCCCTGCCATGGCAGGGACAGCTCCCACTGTCCCAGGTGCTCCAAACCCCATCCAGCCTGGCCTTGGGCACTGCCAGGGATCCAGGGGCAGCCACAGCTGCTCTGGGCACCTGTGCCAGGGCCTCCCACCCTCACAGGGAACAATTTCTTCCCAATATTCAATCTAAATTTAATCTCTTTCAGTTTAAAGCCATTTCCCCTTGTTCTGTCCCTCCAGAGCCCCCTTAGATGCTAGAGGGGCTCTGAGGTCTTCTGGAGCCTTCTCTTCTTCAGACTGAGCAACCCCAGGCCTCAGAGGAGAGCTGCTCCAGTCCTTGGAGCATCTTTGTGAGTGCAGAGCTTCCCTTCCCATGGCAGACCAGAGAACAGGAAACATCAGATCCAGAAATCTTTCACTGGACCACTTGCAGTATTTCAAGGCTGGACTTGATAAGGCTGCTGAGAGCTCCCTATTTCAGACAAGTGTCATGTGAACAAATCTGTCTTTGCAGCTTCCTAAACAGTCACATAAAGTGCCTTTGCCTGGGTGCTTGTAAAGCAATCAAGAACTGATATGATAACCAAATGTTTCTCTAATAGTAATTATGATTCTTTGAAAAAAAACACTCCTCTAACACTAATTTATTTTCTACTTGAAAGCCAGTCTTGCTAGTTATTAGATATTCTCCTTCCTATCACAATCAGTAAATTATTAAAGAGCTGACCAGGCTTTGTTTTAAAATTATTCTCTTATGAAGCTCCCTGATATATTTACCATGAATACTGAATGATTTTGAGGCCTCTAAGGACCCATGAATGATTTCTATTTACTACCTTTAGCAAAAAGCCTGTGTAATTAGCAGCAGGAATTTCACTTGAATCACAGCTACTGGTGATATTTCCAGCTCACTTACACAGAGTGTCTTGAAAAAAAA
>VWYI01032890.1:16173-37212 GCA_013399455.1 Anthoscopus minutus
AGCCCGGCCTCGGCCCCGGCCCGGCCGGGCCCAGGTCGGGCTGGGCTTCCCCTCACTCACAGCTCTGTCACCTTCAGCCGCCGGAAACCCAAGAGAGCGAGTTCAGAGTTTCCCGGGCTTCACAATGGTATTCACGGGGGTGGAACTTAGCTCTGAATAGCTTACAGAGCTGTCAGTTCTCAGAACCAGACAGTCACTGGCTATCTCGGAAACTCCCAAGCGTCTCTCTCAGGAGAACCATTTCCGGGGATGTTTTACTTCCTTCTTTTCCAATACCAACTAAGGTCAAAACCAGCACACATGATAGAAATGACTCCTCCTATGTGTTTAAAAAGCCCTTATGGCCCATAAGAGCATAACTTCATATGTAGCCTCTTTACAAAACATACATGGGTGCTGGACGAGGTAAGTCTTCCTGAAACAGGCTGAGGTTCTAATGTGCTGACCTCTAGCCAGTTTCTTTGCTAACCACAAATCCATGTCGTCCTTCCTTCCCCAGGACTACATTTATCCTCATGCTAAGGACAGGCAGTTCCTCCACTACTTCTACCGCAAATCCAAAAAGCAGCGTTTTAACGTGGAACGATACAACAAGCTCAAAGATGACCTGGCAGAGGTATTTAAGTCCTTCAATAATGACACAGCTTCTGGCTTAAGACTTTTTCAGTAAACTCTCAGATAACAGAGAACTGACCTCAAGGCTTGCTATCAAAACACTGTATTGCTTATCAGCCAAGTTTCAGCTGTTCAAATTATCATACAGTGTTTGCCTTTGATGTATAAACTACTTCTGTAGGTCATCAGAAAGGGAGACCTTCATGAATTTAATTTAAAACAAGTGTCAGTTTAATCAGCATGACATCTCTTTTTTTCATACTCTAATAATGTTGCATTTTTGGCCATGTATAATGCAATAGCTGCATTTATTTTGGGCACAGTATGTTTGCAGCACTGCTGTGGTAAACCAATCTCCTCCCTTCCTTGGAAGGAGATTGTGTTGCAGAGTTCAGCATTTCACATCATAACCTTATTCCTTAGTTGTAAAAGACTTAGATTTACAGAATACGGCTGACTGGATGGAAAAGGTGGTATGTACACTTAGGAGAAATTTGGTGGCCTTCATGAAACAGTTGTAGCAGATCTCTTACTCCTCAGCTATTGCTCCTCCATCCCATCTTGACAGCCCTATGTTCACAGTATCTCAAAAAAGAAAATGGAAGCCACCTCTAATTGTGGCTCAAAACCCATAGTTCAGCGTGTAATTTCATGTGCCGTAATTGATATAATGTTACAGTTTGATGCTTTTTCAGTGGCCTGGAGGTATGAATTTTTTAATTGTCATTTCATGAAAATAATACTCTAGGGTGTGGGTGAATGGGTTGATGGGCAGGGTTCATGCTTCTCTCTGGAGACTGCATGACTTGAGCAGGTCTGTCAGTGTTCAGCATCCTTCTTTTGACTGGTTTGGTTCCTTAGGCAAGGAACTTCTGAGAAAAGACAGTGCAAGTGTGAAACAGGAGAAAACAGAGGCTGCAGAAGGATGACCTCACCCTCTCATTTTCATTGGCAGGCAGAAGAATCCCTAAGGCGTCTGCGCCAACCTCTGCACCTGAGGCTTCCCATCCAGGAACTCAGTGACAAGGACTGACTTTGGTTTTGTGTATATTGGAGATGGCCTTTCAAAGCTGATTACTCCATAGCACCTGAGTGGTTTTGATCACTAAAGTTTTAAAAGTTGTAATAAATAGCTTTAAAAATAATTTGATCACTTGATGGTTTGGGTTTGTTTTGCTTGGTTTTTTTTGGTTTTTTAAACCCTATGAAGAAATGCTGAATCAAAGATCTTCAAAATATTTGTCAAATCTCATTACTACAAGGGAGGCATTGTTACTGCTGGTAAAATGACAGGACAAGGATAGCCTTTTTAGTACCATTTACTATAACATAACAGTAGCTCATAGGATAATTAACTTCTTCATGGAGTAGTAAGGATTCTCTTCCTGCAATTACAGTTTCCTTTTCTGTGTCTGTGCATTGACTCTGTACCATCACAGGTGACACTTAGATTAGCATGACAATAAGGTTTCTCAAACTTGCTACAAAATCGTTTCTGTTTCACTATTGCATTTTATTGAAAGTATTTATCAAAATATTCAAACATACATGCTTTATACAAAGTTTAAAAGTAGGTGTAGTAAGATACAACATTTATGACTCAGAACATAGTATATGGAAAGAAAAGCTAAGCCAGTAAACCGATTATTTTTTCTCCAGGAAAGTGGATTAAGACACTTTGCTCAGTTTGAGTTCTCTGCTGTCCCTGAGAGCAACACTTAATGATGTAAAAAAAAAACCCCAACAAAACAACAAAGAAAAGAAAGATTTGCTTGAAGTCAGCACCACTGCAATTATTGATGCTGCAGCAGTAACAATCCTGTGGTGACCATGCACCATCTTTTGACCACTTTTATGTACACAATGACAGAGGTATGGCTGATCTCCAGGGCCAAGAGGATGCCTGATCCAGCTCGAAGGCCCCAGGTATGAAGGTTTGCATCTGTTATATTTTGTAGAGCTGCCTAGAGATGTCCAGCAGCTTTAGCTTTAGAGATACAGACAAGGCAAGCTCACCCTGAGCAAGCTGCACGTGGTCCAACCTCACTACTGCTGTTTTTTTCCTGAGGATGCAAAGCACCAGCAAACTGTAATTGTGCCCCAAGCATAAATTATATTCAAGCAAAAGGAAATCCTTTATTAACCAACCCTGTTTGATTAATCTTATATTAATGCTACAATTGTACACAAGGAATTAAGATCCTTTTTAGTGTTGCAAGAAAATTAAAAAAAAAAATCTGAAAAGTCCAATAAAGCTACAAAGTTGTGGATTTTGCAGTCCACAAATTTAAAAAGATGCCTTACAAACATATTCCCTGCGCTCTTGGAGCAAGACAAGTTAATCTAATGGAATATTAGAAATGTTTTGGAAGTAGTAAAATGTGCCATAGTTAGATGGCAATCAAGCAAGAAGCTTTTTAGAAAAAAGTAGTCTGGATCATCAATTTCAATAAAATACTGAGCACCTTCTAATAGTTTGGCACCAGTCAACTTTTCCCAAATTCCCTGAGATGAATTCCCTGGTGTAATTCTAGTTTTAAAACTGCTTTAAGATTTTAGAAACTATTAGGTATAAAAACTGTAATGTTCAATCCCGGTGATTTTGCAGACAACCTCGTAGAATATTAAGTCTCCTAAACTAAGATAGTACTCTTTACTTCTGCAGCAAGTAATAGTAATGGTCATCACTGCTAAATAATCTACTTAGATTTTGGATGAAAATACAATTTCTTAGTTAACATTGAGGCAAAACAAGGAATCTGTTTTTTTCCTATAGCGTTAATGTCTTTGCACATACCTACTATGCGATGTGATACTTTCCTGTTAACTAAAGTAAGAAGTTCTGTGAACTCCAAGGAAGATCCGTGCTTCCCAAGGGTGTCACATAAATCTTGGATGTACCAGGAGCCATTTAAAGTTTCACGATGAGAATAGTAGCCTAGAGCAGAAAAATAACATAAAATGACATCCAAATGTAAGTAGTGATAGCCTCCTGGAAAAATATTCATGAGAGTCGGTGTTTGCTAGCTACCATCTATAAGGAATTACTAACAGGTGGAAATATTTCTTTGCCAATTTTGTAAATTGTAGATGGGAAATAACTTTGGTACCACTTGTAGTGCTCAGCTAAGAGGAACGTGATTCAGGGATTGGTAGCTTACAGGACTGCATCTGCCTAAGAAAGCAGATGGGACTGAGCACTACATACATGGGTGGACTGGAGAGAACAGCCATGCAGGGCAGGGAAATTTATAAGCCACCAGAATCCTGGAAAAGAGATGGATGTTTTCTGTCAGGGGACAGCTCAGCTGCAACACTGATGACAATGTTTTTGTTTGGCAAATTTAATGCACCTTGATAATTTACTTTCACTTTAGCACATAACATTCTTTCCCAGACAAGTTGCTACTTATCAGACATGTAAATCAGATTACCTGGAACTGTTCTCATTTTTTGGACTGCAAAATGAAGAAGAGTTCAGGGTTGTTACAGTGAAGTATCAGATACTGGGTGTAAAATATTAGAAATTACCTTGTGCTACAGAGTAGCACATGATAAAGTCTGCACCAGCAGGCAGAGTGTAGACACCAGTTGCATCCACTTCAGTCTCACTGACAAGGGATTCACTGCTGCTGTCTGTTGAATCGTGAGCAATGACTGCATCATCATGTTTATCACCTCGACAGGCCTGTTGGTGAGAAGTGTTGTTATGCTTGCACCCCTGCCAAGCTCACTGTTAGTATGATAATTCTGATACTAACCAGAGGCATTTCTGTTCAGCTAGGTGTGCCACATTACCATGACTCTACCTTCAGAAAGACCCATTTACTTCTCAGTCACTTAAAATGTTGGGGACAAAGTCCACTGAAAGCTCAAAGATTATCTCAGAATCACTAAGACTGGAAGGGATCCCTTGAGATCATCTAGTCCAACCCCCTGACTCAAGCAGTGTGAGTTACAACATGTTGTCCAGGACTATGTCCAGTCAGCTTCTGAGCATCTTCCTAGGTGGTGACTCCACAATCTGTATGGGTGACCTCTTCCAATGTCTGACAAGCTCACAGTAAAAACAGAAGTGTTTTCTTGTGTTGAGATGAAATTTTCTGTGTTTTAATTTGTTCCAGTTGCCTATTAACCTGTCACTTGGGTACCACTGAAAATAACCTGTCTCCCTCTTATTCCCTTCCACCACGTCTATAGAATATTGGTAAGATTCCTCTGAGCCATCTCCTCCAAGCTGAACAGTCCAGCTCTCTCAGCCTCTCCCCATATCAAACATGCTGCAGAGTCCCTTAGCCTTGTGGCCTTTTGCAGGACTCATTCCAGTAAGCCTGTATTTTTCTTGAACTGGGCAGCTCAGGGCTGGACACAGTACTTCAGATGCAGCCTCACCAGTGCTGAGTAGTGAGGAAGAACTGCCTCCCTTGCTGGCAAGGCAGTGCTGAATTACTGCTCTGAAACAGCCACCTTTATGTGCTGTTACACTTCTGCTCTTAGTGCAGTCTCAAATGTGTTTGTTGAGGGAGAGTTTTTTGTGAGAAGTCAGTAGCAATCCCACTATTTACCGTGATGCAGAAAGGCTACAAATGGAGGATAACAAGCTGAAAACACACTCAAAAGATACAGAGGAACATTACTTCAGAACTACCACTAAAAAAATAAAAAAGTATCTTTACAGTGATAAAGTTTCATCCTGATGTTTCTTATTTCCAGAGGTGCTATGCCAATTCTGCTGGAAAAGAACTCAGCTGATCAGCTAATTAATTAGCTTTTTGATGAGTACATTTTATAAATGTTTCCAAGTATTACTTAGAACTTAAAATTGAAATTTGAAATTATTTTTTCAATTTTTGGCACTAGGTAAAAAAAAAAATAAAAATGGAAATCTGAACGAGTCCTAATGAAAGGTGAATTAACAATATGTTACTTCTTGCAGCAACCCTGAGCCCTGAGGAAGGGACAAAAAATATTGTGGGAAAAATATGGGGGGAAAAAAAGGTAATACTTAGAATTAATCTGTAAACTACTATAATTACAATCTCCTGAAGGCCAGGTTCATATATGAGTTTGCTAATTGTAATCTGGATAAAGATGGGATAAAGCCCTGCATGACCTGGTTTGACCCCATGACTCTGCTTTGAACAGGAGGCTGGACCAGAGACCTCCTGAGGTACCTCCCAACTTTCATTCTCCTGTAAACCAAGGAAAGAAACAGGAGGTTATATATGGTCTTTATCTGACCACTTTGCACAAATAGTATTCATGAGACAATAAAGCCTTAGTTTGATTCTTTAGATTCTACAGGGATGCCAAGTACAGGTCATAGACAAAAAACAGCCAACAACAACAAATGAAAATCACTACCACCACAAAAACCAACCAACAAGTCCCACAAAAAAAAAAGAAAACAGACAAAAAACCCAAACACAAAACCCAACTTCACTAAGGATCAAGCAGAGCTTCCTTGCCTGGAAGGAAGCAATGAAGATAGCAAAGGTATGATAGCTTATCAGCTTAGTCTAGGGCTGTGAAATGTGACCAACAGGAACTGAGCTGAGGCTGCACAGAACTTTCTCAAAAAACCCTAGTACTGCCTTCTCTGCTACTAAATACACACTGACAGCCCATCTGACATGGGCTTAATTTGTTTCTTATTAAATACAGCTTTAATAATAATAATAACAGTAGTACACATCAGGGTTTCTAATAAAAAGACAAGAATCCTTGTCTTAAATGCCTTGTGAAAAGACTGCATCAGGAAAACTGATGTCTGTATTGCAGGAATACACTTGTCAGTGTGAGCTACACTGAATTCAGAAACAGACATCTTACCTGAATGATAAATATCTTTGGTTTTCCTACTAAACTCGGGCACTTGTCTCCTCTGAACATGTCTGTGATTTTTTGAATTTTGATTTTGCCATCGTATGCATAAACGTGATCATCCTCACCGTGACTCAGGAACACACACACAAAGCAGTCAGCATTGCTGTGGTCATCCCTAGAGGCTGAAATAGTCAAGTGTTGTTTAAATGATGGAACAGTCATATTCAGATCTAAAAAACATTGTACATTTGTATCCTATCACTTAACCCCCAACAGTCCTTTTTGAAGTGGATGCTATTTTCAGGTAGAGCCATATTGTAGGGATTTCAAGGTGCATTGATTCAAGCTGGCTGAAGGACCACTAACCACAAAAAGAAGAATGTAATTATCTTCTCCCAGCTGCATGTACCGTCTTTCAGCCTCTAGTGACTTAATTGGTTCCCTCCACAGAAGCTTCACTTACATTGCAATAAAATAATCTTCAGTCTAACCATTAAGTCCTTCTAATGTTAAATTACTTGTGCACAAAAATTTATTTTAAGTTAGATGAATGGACAGATTGAAAGAAATGGTATCTGGGAATTCTGCTGCAATAATTTAGACGTAACCAATACATAGTCTCTTACCTTCATAAATCTTCCGTAGCACGTCATCTGCTTTCAGATCATCAAAAAGTCTGACTTCAAACCCAAGTTCTGTCAAACTATTGTTAGAACAGACCAGTATTAGTAAAAATCTTGCTCAAATGATATATCAATTGCTACCAACTCAGTTTCTTTCCCTGTGAGGGAATTAATATTCTTATGCATTATTTATGAACAAAACTACTAAAGTTAATTTTGAATTCAAACTGGTGTCAAGTACAGGTCTAAACCTAAAGTTACTTCAAAGAGTTTGTCCAAAGAAAGCTCTGGACTCACTGAACTCATGGGACTTGTGCTAGCAGTTGCAACCTGAAAAAAATCTGCCTTGAAGCTTTTTAATTAGCTTTCTTCACCCAAGTTGCATAGGTGAAGAAATAGGTGCTATGTCTACAAAATCTTCCAGTCTCTACTTAAACACAAGGTTAAGGCAACTCCCTAATTTGACAACAATTTCTAAAGCTTATTTTTTTTAAGAGTTAGTAGAGCATCCAAGCCAGAGTCCTGGCTAGCTCTCTCCTACAGCACCATGCTGAGAGTGGGACAAGCTCCCGATCTGGATGTCAGGAGCTGAACCTTAGAGCTGTTGCTCTGCAGCACTTCCCAGCTGTCAGCACAAAGAGGAGGTACAGGACTGAGGAGGAGGCTCCCAGTTTGTGATTCAGGGAAAAGTTTAATCCTTAAAAGGTCATAGACTGCACAGACCCAAGCACCTGAGTGCACGGGATTTTACCCGGACCGGTTCAAGGGGCGGATGCAATTCTTTGGCCAATGGAGAATACAGGAGGGAGGAGCAAAGGAGGGGGATTACAACTGAGGCACCAGTAAGGGAACACAGGGAAGGGAACAGCTCACATAAACCAGCGGGACATTGAGTAACAAGGGAGTGACAGGGAACTTTCTGGAACAAGGGGCTGGTACAAGGGGTGATTGATGAGCCAGTGGGAGAGGAGACAGGGAACTTTCTGGGTAAAGGGGCAGGGTTACAATGATGGATAGGGAAGGCACTGGAATAAGGGGTTGGGTTACTGTGAGAGGCAGCATAGGTGAGGATACAACTTAGGGTGGACCCAACAACACAAGGTGAGGGTGCTTAACAATACAGAGGGTAATGGAACCAAATACAGTGAACAAAACCACACCACAACAGACCAAGATTTCTAAAGTTTAGACTTTTTTAAGGGTTAGTAGAGCAACCAAGTTTCTTACCAGTGTTTCAGATTGTTCCTGTCTGCCATAGTCCCACGTCTCTCTAGCAGTGTTAAACGCCAAAAAAAGCGCTCGTGATTAAAGATTAATGCAATTCCTCTTCTTTGATGGTTCATTTTGTATTCTTCTGCAGGATCAAGTGATTGTCTGCTGCCACAGATGGAAAACATTCTTGGTAAATGAGGCTGTCTCATTAGTAAAGGCACATAAAGGTGCATTTCAGACATGGCTCTGATTATCGAAGTCATGTGTTTATATTAACATAATTGGATAGTACACATGTACTTATTTGGAACTCTAGCTGTGATTTGCTTCAAATTCTCCTAAGTAAACCAAGTACTGAATTGTAATCAATAGACTATAAACTGGGGATGAGGCGCTAAGTGCAGTGTGTCCTGCAAAAGGAGAACAAAGGTTTATTATTTACCTTAAGGAAACAAAAACTATGGCAATACAACAGTTCATCTAAGTTTTTAGCAACCAGCCCACAAAATCCTAAATTTGAGGGACAGAGGTCTTCTTAAGGACAGAATAAATTACCTACCCAGCTTCTAAGTAGAGGACTTTACCATGGCAGCAAACATAGAATACCTGTGTGTTTGGGAGTAGCATTCTGCAATTGTATCGGTTTATGAGCAAAACACAGCATAGGAAGTGTGGCAGCACACTCTGGACTTTGCTGTGGACCCACAGCCATGCCAACCAACACCTGGACCCAAAAGACCCTAAGTGTAGACATGGCTGTAATTGAAAGACAAAGCAGACAATCTTTCTGCTTTTCTAGTTTTTGGTGCAGAAAACAGAAATTGAAACACTTCTGGCAACAGCGCTGGCAATAGACAGGTCCAAAGTTTAAGGTACACAGAATGACAGCCCAGGTCATGCTGCCCTAGGACTGGCTCTGGTCAGAGCTGTCATTTTTGCCTCGTTAATACTTTCTTTCATGCTATGTAATATGCAGGTTTGGCACAATTACTGGAGAAAGCTGCTTAGAATATTTGCCTGCAGATGTTCAAGATCAGAGTTTCATTAGCAAACGCTTTCGTTTCACAACAAAATTACCATCATTACTCACAGACTATCTGTCCTTCTCCACTTTGTTATGTGAATCCCCTTAATGAAACATCTTTTTGTAACATCTATGTAAGAATTCAGACAGAGAACAGGAATTTAGGATGACTGTTCAAAGTCAGGGAGGTTCTACAATGTTCTACAATGTTGGCTGGATAACCAGTAAGAGAAGTTGGGTGCTTTATCACATTCTTCCTGTTCTGAGTACCAAACATGAAAAACGCAAAGATTATAAATTTTTGTGAACAACTTCACCTGTACCAGTACCAGAATTTTTTCAGATTCTGGCAATTTCTCTTCCTTAGGATTTGGCTAGATGCATGGCTAGTAGGGATTTTGGACAGTTTGGTTGCTGGATCCTGTAAATGACCACTGAAGGATGATTCCCTAAATAGTTCTTTCTCTACTGAGCTGTATGGATGAGGCAAAGTTATCAGGTAGGTAGTTTACTGTTATCAGGGCTTTAATGGAATCACTGTTCTGTGGTCCATTTCCCCTCCTTCCAAAGGAATACATTCCTGTGCTACAATCTACCACTAGTCTGTCCAGTGGCTCCTTAGACTGTGGCCGTCTTTGCACATAGCAAAAAATAAAAAGAGAACACACCTCATAGTCCCTTTCATATGCCTTCACAATAAGGGTGCTTCTGCATCTGGTGTAGCTAAAACTAGAAACAAGTTTTGTAACTGGGTGGTGTTGAGTCAAATAATTCTGTTGAATTCTTAACAAAAATCACAAAACCCTGCACTGCCCTCAATCCCTCAGGACATCTCTATCGCTGTCACCAGAACTTTACCTTGTACTGAATGCATCTACTTCTGTGATGTTCTTATTCCCATCTGTTAGAGAAATCAGTAAGTTATTTAGCCACAAAATCATTCATTAAAAACAAACAAAACCAATTTGAACTTACGCATCCAGCCATACAGTTTAGATGTTAATGTGAACCAAAAGTTCATCCACACATCATGCAAGCAGGCATGCAGGTAAACAGCCTCACTGTTTTTTGGTCTGCACTGGTGTTTGTCTGCACCCAGAGCTATTGGAGGCTGTTCTGGAAGTTATGACTCCAACAGTCTGAATTTCAGGTGGTCAAGACATATTTCCTATCTGTGTATCTGTACATATATTCAGAGATTATGATTATATATAACTAACTGGCTGGGTGTTTTTTTTAAAGAGACTATAACTCAGTAGTTACAATTTTACATAACTTAAAATATACTGGTGTTTCTTTTCTTTTAGTAATGCTGCTGATACAAAGCTGAGCATTCTCTTTGAGGTTGGATGTAGCACATGAGTCACAGTAGACAGTGTAACAGCTATTGACAACTGACAAGATTTAAACCTTTTCTTCTGCTGAACTATACAGACTTTAAGTACCACCAGTATAAAATGGACATAAAAGTAACAATGAGGGAATAAGGAACATGCACACCCTGGGAGTGTGCAGAACTACAGACTTGCAGATGGTTAAGCTAAAATACTTGTTCCTCTCACTCAAGCATCTCAGTGGGCTATAAAATCACTACTACTACTACTACTACTACTACTACTACTACTTCTACTACTACTACTGGTACAGACTAACTACCACACTATGAGAACTGTATATGACACTGTACCTGTGGTGGGTAATGTAGGTCTGCTATCCAGCTGGGCATGGCCTGCAATTATAAGAGGAGTCACATGTACATGTATTTTACAAACTACTTTGCCCATACAATACTAGCTTTTCACATCTATTTTTCAAATGTTATTAATGCCTTTTACAAAACTTACATAGCTATGTATTGTTAGTTCTTGTGATCTGCTCACCCTAAAACAGATCATAAAATTTTATAGTCATCAAACTTTCAGAAAGAAAATGTAGACTCGGAATAGAATTCCTGGGCTACAGGCAACTAGTAAAAGGTGGCTTTCCTATCAGTTTAATCCTGTTTAGTAACTTCTTAGTATATGGCTTTTCATTGTCACTCTCTTATCATAGCTTCATCCATGTAAACACTATTTCAATTATGATGATTTCTGAAAAAAATTCTTACACAAGAACCAGCTTGTTCTAAAATCTGATTGAGACCAACGGGACTACTTGTCTTTCATTTCGTGAAGGTGGATTCCTTCAAAGGAATCAAAAATCAGGTATGCACTAAGTTACACTGGAATCTCACAGCATCTTTCCCTGATGTGTTTCCGTCTCAGCATCGAGACCAAAGGGCACTCTGGACCAAGGCACTTCGAAACAACCGAATGGCACACTAAAGAAGTCCCTTAAAGCCTGGCTGCATCTCCGGAAACCCAGCTCAAGTTTTGCTGCCCTGACTTCCTCTGCCCTCTGTTACACGCCGGGGACCTTCCTCTCTTCCCTGTCCCGCGGCCGTACCGGGGAGCCGGAGGGGTTTTCCCCTGGGCGAGGTGCGCTGGATTTACGTGCAAATCCATTTCCTCGTTGGCCGCCGCCGTCCTTCGCCTCGCACGTTCCCCGTTCCCTTTCTCCAGAAGGAAGGCAGAAAGGCAGGAGGGAAGACAGGAAGGAAGGAAGGAAGCAAGCAATGGTCCCGTTCTCCATGACCGCGGCCAGTGCCCTCCGGGCAGCGCTGCCACTCCGGGGGAAGCTCGGGCGCTCCGGGTGGGCGGCCCCGCTGCCCCCGGCCCTTCGCAGACATTCCCCATCCCGCAGGAACCCAACAAGCGCCGCGTCCCGGCCCTTCCCACCGTGTCCCCCCCGCACACGCACCCGCACTCGCACCCGCCGGCGGCCGCCGCTCCGGGTCCGACATCTTCGCTGACAAAGGCACAGCCTGCGCAGCTACAATGGCCCGGCGCAGCCGTCCCTTCCCTTCCTTCCTTCCCTCCCTGTGCCTTCCGGGAGCCGGCCCGCCCCTCAGCCGAGGGGCTGGGGCTTGTCGCCCTTTGGTCCCGCGGCGGCCGCCTCCGCTGGGAGGAGGGCGAGGGACGGAGCTGGGGAAGGCAAGGGTTCGGAGTTAAAGTGCGCCGTGTGTTACCCGTGCTCCTGTGCTTCGCCCACCACGCTGGAGTAACTGCACAAAAACATCGTCCTGAAAAATGGTGACGTATTCACCTAGTTTAATTTTTTCAAAACTGTACTCAAGTTCCCATTTCAGGCGCATAGTGCTTTTTCTTTCCTGTAAGACTGCGTTTTCATGCGGGCACTCACACACAGCCCTTTGAGAGGTTTGGATAGGTGGACCGTTCTGCAGCTTTGCTCTGTTCTCGCTTCAGTTTTCTTGGATGATTTCGGAACTGTGAGGCGAGTGACAAGGTGTTAGGAGAGTGCCCCAGGTATCTTAACGAGTATTCCCCAAACTATAATTACGTGGCACTTACCAGTCACCGATCAATTGTGTAACAAACACGTTTCTAAACCAAAGCCAGTGACAAAAACCCTTCCTTCTGGATAAGGGCATTACAGATTGTACTCTAGAGCGATCTGAATTTTCTATCCAGACTACTTTTAGGGAGATAAACTCAGATATGAATATGCACTTAGGAGAGTGCTGCTACAAGCAGAAAAAGAAACAAATTTGGAGTGGAATTATAGGCATTTTTACACAGACTGGTTTTACCCAGGCTTCTTGCATGGGCGAAGATTTTAGACAAGATGTCTCCCTTTGATTAAAGGAGCCATTTCTAACTGCCTTTGCTTGTTTTTCTCTTGCTCAGACTTGTTGCCCTCAGACTGCCAGTAGGCAGCTGGATCAAGATAGAACTTAGTTTCGACTGTCTTTGCACAAACTTTAGTTAGACCATGACACTATCACAAGGTTTGTGTCTTATACTGGGCAACGTTTAGACTCCTACCAAACAGATTCATTTTTTGGCAACTGCAAATCCCAGCTCTCACAGCTCACACTAGAGCTGCCCTTGAACCCACCGGCATCAAGACTCCCGTGTGAAGCCGCAGCTGCAGAACCAAACGGTAGTACTCTGTAACAGCAGTTTCAACTCATACCAGCCGTGTTCTTGTTGGGACCAGTCCAACAGTGGGCTTAGATCATTATAAGACAGAGTTTTTTTCTGCTTTGTTTCTCTGGAAGCTACAAGCAGACTCAGTCACTGTGCTCAGATGAGTCACCGGTAACTTGATGGCAGCGGATGCAGCTGGAGGTAGCGCTGGGCTGGTGTGTGTTTCCAGGTCATTGTAATATATGGAAGTTTTACTGTGAGACATGCCCATATTTGGAAAAAGCATTATGGATGGATCAGAACTGCAGTCTGAAGAAGGAAGTTTGATTGTGGCCACACTGCTGTACAGTATAACTGACTACACAAAAACATGCAGTATTGAGTTAAATGAGCTGCTATCTATAGTATTGTTATGCTTTAATCCAGCATAACACCACAGGGCTGTTCACTCACTCCCCCCAGTCGGATGAGGGAGAAAATCAGAAAAAAGGTAAAGACAGTTTAACAGGACAGAAAAGGGGGAGAAAATAATGAAAGGATATACAAGATGAGTGACACTCAGTACAGTTGCTCACTACCAGTGAGTCCAGTCCCCAAGGAGTGATCAGTGCCTTTCCCTGGGCAACTCCCCCCCAGTTTTATTTTTCAGCATGATTCCAGATGGTGTGGGATATCCCTTGGGCCAGCTGGAGTCTACTGACCTGGCTCTGTCTGCTCCCAAATCCTTGTGCACATCAGCCTCCCCACTGGCAGGGCAGCAGGAGAAGCCGTGTTTTATCAGTGTTATTCTCATCCTCAAACCAAAACACAGCATTGTATCAGCTGCTAAGGAAAACATTAACTGTAACTGCCACAACCTGGACAAGCATGACATTTTTGCATATATATATAAATATGTATATATATAAATATGTAAGCTCTTAAACAGTGTGGTTAATCCTGGGGGTGACAGCTAGTCTTCATCTTAGGGGTATGGTCTGCAAAATGCATTTTGTATAACTTGCAGGTAACTAATCACTGCTAGAGGAAAAGCCTGTGCAAAGTAAAGACTGCCTGGAAGAAGTGAAATGCCTCCTGTGGTTTACAAGCAGAACTATCAAAGTGCTATCCAGCAGTATTAAAGCTCTTTTTAGTATTTTACATGGTTTGAAAGAAACTCCAGGAGGCTTTCATGGTATAACTACAGGTCAGTACCGGAGGGAACAAAACCCAGCTCTTTCCAAGTGAAAACTTTCTGTTGTTGTGATTTAACACCAGCCAATGACTAAATATATGTGTATACACACACAGACACACACACACATGGGATGGGTAGAAGGAGAATCAGAAAAAGTAAAACTCATGGGTTTAGGCAAGAACCGTTTAGTAACTGAAATAAAGTAGACAAATAATAATAAAAATGAAATGCATAAAGAGAGAGATGAATAAACCCCAAAACAGACAAGTGACACACTATACAGTTGCTCACCACCCCGTCCAGTCCCCAAGCAGCGGTTGGTGCCTTCCAGCTGATCAGGATATAAACTCCTCCCTTTTATTTATATTTGGCATGATGCTCTATGGTGTCAAATATTCCTTCGGGTAGTTTGGGTCAGCTGTCCTGGCCATGATCCCTTCCAGCTTCTTGTGCACCTCCTCACTGGCAGTGTGGTAGACTGAGAAGTCCTAGATTTAAGGTAAGCACTGCTCAGCAACAACTAAATCATCAGTGTGTTACCACCATTATTCTCACACTACATCCAAAACACAGCACTGCATCAGCTACTAGGAAGAAAATTAACTCTATCCCAGGCAAACCCAGGATATGCATTCATTTAAGCACCTCACTTAAGCCCATTTGTACAGAACTCAACAAGCCATCTAGTTGAATTATAGTGACTTGTACTCATTGTGGTACTTTTGTCATTTTAAACAAACAATGCCATTACCATTCCCTGCTTTAATGTTAAAAAGATTTTTAGGGTTACAACCATGGAACTCCAGGGTAATTCAGAATTGTTTCAGTTCTATGGTAGAAAATAAATGTCACCAAAGTTAGGGGAACTGTAAGTTTATCTAGCAAAGTTTTGCAAAACTCTATAGTAATACTTCTCTTTTAGTGCTATTTCATATCCACAAATAAGGAAAGAAACCTTGAGGCACAACCAAGGGACTTTAGCAGAAACTTTTTGTTTATGAGACCCTCACATTCACTGTCATGTACACCAAGCTCTAGTGACAAACAAACCAAAAACACAACTGCTAAAGAAAAAAACCACAAAATTATATCACATTAGAGTCCATGAGTCCAGTGAATTTTATGCATTTAGTTTCTATTACCTGGTCACAAATGCAGTACTTTCATTTTCATTCCTCTCCTGTAAATATCTAAAGCAGAACTGCTTTTTAATGAAAGCAAATGATTATCTTTCTAAGAGAGGACCTAATGCAGAAGTTAACTAAGGACTGTCACTTGTAGATAAGTAACAAGTACAAAGAGTACAGAGAGCAAACCCCAAATAATTCACACATCAGGTGATTTTAGCTAGAGAAGTCTGAGAGGGAACAGGTGACAGAAGTACAGGATCATATATCCATTAGCCTCACAGAGGGCATCTAAGATTTTTGGGCACACTGATATTAATTGTGGAACTTACTTTTAGTTTTCGTCAGAACAGACTAAATGAAAGCAAAGATGAATACAGGATCCAAGTTGTGCCACAACAGAAATATAAATCAACATATTTGTACATATATCCTTTCTGTGCATACAATACACAACACAAAATGTTTTATTCAAAAACAGACATTTGATGAATTTTTTAAAAATAACACAGAAACTACATTTCACCATTCTGTCAAATCAAAAGTATATCCTTAGGCTGCGAACTGTTCATTTTAATGGACAGCCCTTAAAAGGATCAACGTATTTGATCTGAAAAGTGCTGCAGAAGTAAGGCATTGCTATAGAATCAGGCAGAAATATGTAGTGCATGTCCATTGGCTTGGGCAAGTTTCCTTGTTTTTTTTTAACAACATACCTGCAGGACCACATGTGTGAGAGAGAACTGAAGGCCACTGCAGCAGAAACACACAAGTACAGGCTGTGTAAGATGTCTCATGTAATACACTTTTTCCTGCTGAAACCATCTCATGCTTCAACTACTAGTAAACCTGAAATCTGACATGTATTAAAAATCACCTGAGAATTCAATATAATTCTTTGGTGTCTCTGACGTCCCCACTATGGAGTTTTCTTGGGAACATTAAAATGGCACCAGCATTTTACAACAGCACGCCCTAAATGGACATCCACCAAAGGAAAGCTATTTCAGTTCCCAAACTTCTGGCATAAAATGGAGAGAAGGATGACTTGTTTCTTTTTTACATGAATAGGAATATCATAGTGATCTTCAAATCAGTCAATTCATGTCAGTATTTAATATATCACTTCTGAAAAGCATAATGGTTTGTAATCAAAGCCTTGCTTCATTTTGGCTGAATCTTCAGCTCTGTTCTACACCATGAGATTTCAGCATCTTCTTTCAGAGATCTGTCTTGCCCTCATAATGACACATACAAGCAGCTCTCTGACTGTCCAAGTATGGTTTGCATCCTAAATGTATAACTGCATCAAACAGCAGCTGAACAGTTGACTCACAAGCTGCAAGCAAAGAAGAGTTTGGTTAAAAGTACTCATTGAGTGGAATATGAAACTAACAGGAGAAAACTGGCAAACTGAGAGTGACTCTAAGAAAGAAGCAATCTTCTCTGGGCATAGCAAATAGATGGTCAGATGAAAGACTGAACCAACATGGAGTCATTTGAGTAAAGATTTTTTTTGTATGCCAAACAAAATGAAAATTCATTGCATATGAAATGTTATTTGTGTTGGAAACATACTGAGTCTTGGAAGAGGAAAGAGCTGGTTTACCTTCTCACTCTTTGCATCCCAATTTATGCAGAGGTTGCTATCTTTAACATCAGCTCAACAGAATTTAACAATTAATCACCAGTTCTGACACTAAAGATTAACATGATGATTTATTTGCAATTAAATACATTTCAGAAGTTCAAACATAAGGCTGCTCTAAAAACTTACTGCTCTCAGTAGGAGCATTTACTGTGGAAGTGACGTTGTCCAAGTTAAGAAGTGGTTATGTCATGAACCCCTTGGATGCAGGCCAAGGACCAGAAGAAATATCATAACGCCTATAACTAAGAAACCTAACATTTATTCACTAGGGGACAGCATTAACTACTTCCACTATGACAGTGTATTATTTTAATTATTTACTAACAGGGAAAGATTCTGTATTTTCCTACAGTTTACCAGCAATCACACAGGAGTTTAGAAATCACCCAGCAGAACAGTCATGTTATAGCTATGTTATAGTAAATGCAAGACTTATACATTCATTTTGATCAAGTTGTATTCCCATATTTATATTCCCAAATGGACAGCATTATTTTTCCTCTGAAGCTAAAAGTAACCTTAAGTCAAAGTTAGTTTTAACCCTGATCATTTTCCTATGCTGTGTCACTGCTCTGCTGTACAAGCATCTGGGCTGCACAGCAGAGGGACAGAGCAAAGCATCTTTCATCAGCTTATGAAAATGTGGCCCTGCTGCACTGCACAAAGATTCTTTGCTAAGTTAAGCTCGAGTTAAACTTGAAAAAAAGTAAAGGCTTTTTCACACTTACCCTGGACACTCTCTGAGATTCCAAGTGTTTTCTGCACATCCCTGCAAATTTTTGAGAGGCAGGTCTGAAACTGCTCATCACAATCATTTTTTTTATTGCCACAGGTATCATAGCATCTGTCATGGTGATTGCAGCATCTTGTCATTGAAGGGATACCGATGTCAAACTGTGAAGAAAACATGCACACACCTCCACTGGTATTCCAGTAATAGAAAAAAGTAGCCCATGGACAGACTTTTAACAGTTAGAAATTAAAAACTAATGTGATGGGATGAGATAAAGACAGTTTAATAGACGAATAAAAGAAGACAAAACTGTCCCAAAATAAGCAGTGCAAAAAGCACTCACCACATTTCAAAGCAGAGGGGATGCCAAGCTGGTGTCTGAGCAACAGCCACCTGGAAACCATATACAGCCCTACCACCATCCCCTCCCCACCTTCTTCCTCTGCTCTGGTTTTTATTGCTGAGCACCACTGAATAGGATGGAAAATCCCTCTGATCTGCTGCCCCAGCTGCATCCCCACCCACCCTCTTGCTCAGCCCGAGCCAACACTCTGGGGTGGCAGATGGGCAGAAAGATGGGGAAAAAAGAGCAAGTCCCAAAGCTGGAGGACAATAAGCTAACTCCTATTTTCTTTCTAGCATTAAGGAAAAAGGGTTAGTGTCAGTAAGGACAGCGAGAGTCATGGCCAAACCCTCCACTCACACGCCTACAGCTGCAGTTAATCAATGCTTTCAAGACTGTGCAAACAAGATACTAAACCAAACACTCGAAACCCAAGAAATTTATCATCATTACATTTTATGCTTGTAATCTCTGAGAAGGTCTGTGCTGTGTTCATTTACAGTACTAACACTTCCATATGTTGTTAGCAGAGCACGTGTGAGGAGCTGATAAGAACAGGGACCTTGTATATGGATGCTGTCTTACAAAGGGGGGATGGAAAAAATCATCTACATTGAGGAAAGCTGATGTATGAAAGACACACTGGGAAGCCCCAAAATGGAAATACTTACCTGAACTCCAAATAGAGGGGATCCACAGCCATTTGGTGGTGATGGTTTATATCCATAGCGAGGAACAGGCCTTGATCCTGAAAAAGATAATTTGTCATGTCTCAAATAGACTTTTTAGCACAGGATTTTAGTACTTTAGTACTAAAGTTTTAGTATAAAACTTTTTTTTTTCAGAGGATTTTAGTAGTTTTAAAACTCACCACAGACATTTGTTTGGCTCAAGACAATATCAGTTATATTTTTAACTTAAAACCATATATTCAGGCACCTGCATATCAACAATTCTTTCCAAATTAGAACTTTGGGGTATTAAGCAGTATTTTTTTAGAAAGGGGGACGAGGCACCTGAGCAAGTGTCAATGTTTTCTTCCCGAGTTTAAAAATAAAAAAAATTATGAAAATTGATGTGTTGGTTAAGTATGCAATATATAGAAGTATATTAACAGAGAACTTTAGTCTAAGTTCATTAATACCTCTATGCTTTATATGCAATCAGCAGTAGTTCGCTGATTTTTTTTATCTTAACTGGGATGAAACATCATTTTTATTTCTACAGCTGTAACATTAACAAAATTTGAATTAGTAGGGACTGCTAAATTCACATCTCCCTGAACACTCTCAGCAAACCAAGGAATTCTGCATCCCAAGTTAAGAAAGACTGTAGGGTTAATTTCGAAAATGACCCACCAGTTCATTTAAGTATTGGAAACAATCTGAGGCCACAATTAAAAGTAATGAGGAGGAAAAAAAACACATCTGAAAGATGCATATTTTAGTACAGACTGTAAATATCATGGTGTCCTGGCCACTCTTGTGGAGCCAGCCAAGGTGTCACCACCAGACAAATTTCCTGATTTAACAAATAATCTGACACAGTAAACTGGGGAGATGCGATTCAACCACGGCAGGTTATGTGAGCCTTCCATTTTGGGGTGCTCCTGAAGAGCCAGTGAAAAGCCTGGAAAGAAATCCCGTTTCTGGAATATTGCCTGCCTGGCACCCGCGGTGGGTATGGCACGGGAGGTGATCACAGAATGGGTCAGGCTGGAAGGCACCAAGGTGAGTCATCTGGTCCTAACGCCCTGCTCAAGCAGGGTCATTCTAATATAATAATAATTATAATAATTATGATGACGATGATTGATGATGATAACCATCATCATCTACCAAGTCATGCCAACTTGAGCTGCCTTAATTATTGTTCAGGTAAATCAGGCAGCAGAAACGCCGGGAAGAAAGAAGCACAGATGTCCTCTGCTGGTAGCAGCAGGATTTACTAATAGCAGGATGCATTCCTTCCACTGGCAAACACGGCTGCCATTAAAACCAGTTATTCAAGCGTGACTTCGAAACAACATATTCCATAGCTCACATTTAAGCTTTTCTGTCCCAAACCGAAATGCTCGGGAGTGCTCGTAAATAACCAGCCGGGAGGGAGCAATTCTTCCCACTCCAGGGTTCTTCCCTGTACACATCACCTACATATTTGACAGTAATAAGCCTTTCTCCAAGGCAAACATCTTGGAAACGTTCAAAAGGAGCTATTTAAAAGTCGCGTAAAGAGAACTGCTTACGTGTATACACGCTCCATACACGTTACACACACATTTAAACACACACACACAGGTGCAAGAGCCTGCTCGCCGAGGTTCATACACGTATTTATAGATGGGCAGGCTGTAAGAGCTCGGCAGCGAGGCTAGCCCCGGGAGCGGCGCTGGGCCGCGGGGAAGCGCAGCCCCGGCCGCCCTGCCCGGGACAAGGGTCGCGCCGCCGGCCCCGCTCACCATCGCCGCACTTGTACTGGCAGAGCCCGTCCTCGCCGCCCAGCAGGTCGAGGGCCGCGTTCAGGTACGTGTCGATCTTGTGCACGCCATTGCGGATCGTCTTCAGCGTCATCCGCCAGTCCGGGGTCTGCGGCGCCTCCTGGCCCCGCGCCGGCCGCCAGGCGCAGCCCGCGACCAGCAGCAGCAGCAGCAGTAGCGGGGGCAGCGGCCACAGCCGGCCCGGGGCCATGCCGACCCGCTAAGCCGCCGCCTCCTCCGCGG
>VWYI01032891.1:0-38954 GCA_013399455.1 Anthoscopus minutus
TTTCCAGTGTCTGGATGTAATTGGTGGCTGGTAGTTTCAAGGCAGGTACCCAAAACATGTTTCAAACAAGAATGATAAACCAAAAGAGCTGATTTTAGAGGCACCAGCTATAAATTTTTTGCTCTTCATAAATTCCTTAATTACTAAGTTATCCCAGCCACTTCACTGAAGTGCTGTCTCAATTGCTTCCTAAGTGAGCATAGCCTATTTTTAACTTGCATTTGTATGTTATTTGGCTGTTCCATTGTACAATTCCAGACATATTATGATTGTACAGATCATTCATTCTTTCAGCCAGACTATTCATTATTCGCCATTATAAAAATGTTTCTTATATCCACAAACCCACATAATTATAGAATAATTAAGGTTGAAAGGGACCCATCTACAGACCACCTAGTTCAACTCTCCTGCTTTTAGCAGGTTGCCCAGGATGATGCCTCGTAAATTTGACTCTCAAAGGATGAAGACTCCACAACTTTTTCTCTGGGCAACATTTTCCAGTTTGACTTCACCTTACAGTAAAAGGGTTTATTTTCTGATATTTAAGGAAATTGAAAATGTATTTTCTTATAATTCAGTTTGTGCCAACATCTACTTTGCCAGTAGATACCACTAAGAAGCCTGGCTCTCTTTTCTATCAGACATTTCAACCCACTGATAAGAACCCTGCAAGTGTTCCCAAAAGTAAGCAAGCTCAGCTCTTGCAGTCTCACATGTATTGTGTAATATATGCTCATACCTCAAACTCTTCACTAGACTCACTCTAGGATGCCTGTATCTCTCTTGTTCTGGAGAGCCCAGGCCTGGACACAACACTACAGGTGTGGTGTCCCCACAGCTGAGCAGAGAATGATCACCTCCTTTTCCCTGTCAGGACTCTTCCAAGTGCAGTTCAGTGCTGATCATCTCTGCCATTCCTGAAGATGTAAGTTACATTTGTTTTCTTTGGGTCTTCAGGAACCTCTCTCAACCACCATGAATTTTCCAAGACATTCTGGAGTGGCTTTGGAATGACAACAGGCAACTCCCTAAGCACTTAAGGGCATATCTTGTCAGGTCTTTTGGACTTCTGTAGACCCAGGTAGTTTAAATGTTCCATAACCTGACCCTGTGCTACCCAAAGTATGTCTTGCCTCCTCTAGGCTTTCCCATTGCTCTCAGGGACATTGCTCTGCCTTTGGGAATCCTTATCAGTGAAGACCAAGCAAGGCATTCAGTATGTTAACCTTTTCCATGTCCTTTGTCAACAGGTCCCCTGCCCCACTTAGCAGAAAGGCACACATTTTCATGTCTGGCTTTTGTTGCTGATGTAATGATCTTTCTTGTTGTCTTGGCATCTGTCAGGTTGGTTTTTATTTTGGGATTTTATTACAACTACGGAAGTAAGGACTCCATCAAACAGAGTTTATCAATATTTTTCCATTGTTTAAATCACCTTAAATACTACCTGAACTGCCATCTGCCTGTGTTCTATCCTAATCTGTTCTTTCTTGGAAGCTACTGCAAGAGGGTGAGCAAAGCTTTAGAGACTGAAGAATGACACAACTGACAGAGTTCATTAGAGAGAAATCTGACAGAATATTAGACACACCCTAAGTTTCAAGCACACACTTCAGACAAATGAGCACCTAGAGACAGAAGTCAATCACTCCTGATCACTCTCTAGGATCTGACATAAAATTAACACCATCAGCATTTCAGTGGCTTCCTCTGGCCTCCAGGATCACTGCTGTCTCATAAGGGCACATAAAGCAGAAACAACACAATTTTTCTAAAGTTTCTGTCTCTGATGAGCTGAAAATAGTACTCCAAAAAACATGAATATGACTAAGCCCATAAAAATGTCAAATCTAACCACACTACCACAAAAATAATTACACTATGGCAGGAAAATCTGGTAAGGGTGCAGCCTCAAACAGTATTTTAAGCCCCACTTGGACTTGCTCTCCATGGTTTGATGTTAAAGCAAATGTCAAAGGTGTAATCAAGCGCTGATCCTAAAAAAGAAATTAGTTTGGTCAAAATAAGACACAACAACAACAAACCCCACGAAACAGAAATTACCAAAACATCACAATATCAAGGCTCATGAGCACAGAAATGTGTTATTCAAAACTTAAGTTACCTTCTTAAAGCTTTCCCTTCTAAGTTTCTGAGCCTGAAGGCTACAGAAGATGTGATTTTAAAAATAGCCTATACTCCTGAGTATTTGAAATAATTTTTTACATTAAAGGCAGCACAGGTAAAGAGGCTAGCTAATTCTTCCAAGTTTTCAAGTGCTTGATACTCAACATAAAAAGTCACTAGCTGAAGTCATAAAGATTAATCATGGACTGTAAAACTCATTGTTACCCATTAAATCGCACAATTTCCATTATAGAATGAAAAATCTCCAAAACCACAAGAAGTATTTGACTGTCTGGATTGCTTTTCTGTCCAATAAAGTAAATTATTAAGCTATCATCTCACCAATAGGTGCCAGAAACGGTTTTGGCCATGCAAAGCTCCAAATCAGATGTACATATTTAATAGTAACCAACCACACAAATAATTATACTGTTGTGGTAATTGTTTTCTAGTTTGCTACCTTTAAACTGCAGTCATAATGCAGTCTTAAAGGAACAATTCTTACCAGGTAGCTAAAATATGATGATTTCATATGCATTACCAAAACAAATTACTGGAGTAAAAGCAAACTACTGTTATTTTAGAAGAATTAATAGTGAAACAACCTTTAGGAATTGTGCCTAAGGGACTGTATTTTTCTAGAAGCTTTACCACTTCAGAGATAACCAAGCAAAACACTTATAAGTACAACTACCATAGTGCAGTGACACTTTATTTTACAAATACATTTCATAAAACGTTTTAAAATCATACCTGTAACATTTTGTAGAAGCTGACCTTCATACCAGGTACATCCTGCTGCAATCTGCTCATAAGATCAAGCATTTTCAAAATAATATCAGCAGCAAGTTTGCTTTTAAACATCCAAGTAGAAAAGCAAATTGGATGAAAAAGAAAAAAAGAGGGTATGTCAAATCAGTACTGACAAATTCAGTCAACTAAAAAGAACTAATAAATACCTTCACAAAGAAAATACATATATCCAGTGAGGCAACAATGCTAGAAACAAAGAGATCACATTGAGCTCCCTGGATATGTGCCTGAGCTTCTCCAGCATGCCAAGGATGGCAACAATGAAGACCATAAACACCACTTCCAAGTTGAAAGTGAAGAGGGTTTAATTATAGGTCCAATTATATTTCACTGGATTTTGGCCATGTAACTTATAGCTATATTGACTTTTAGCTATAATGACACTGAGCTGAAGGAATGTGTATTTAATTTTTAGTGCAACAACTGCCCCCTATAGTGATGTGTAGTATTTTGGAATTCTGATTGCATAGAATCAAAATGAGAAATCACATGCCATGAGCAGTTCTAGTAAGCTTTAACTTGGATCAGCCTCAACTCATCAGCATGAGGCTGAAGGTCATTGTTCCACATAGGTGAATCTCCAGCTTATGCCAAAAACATTATCTGAAATGACCAGCAAGATTAATTTTTATTCCATAAAATTACTAAGTTTGATTTAATACCAATATTGATTTATATGCATTTAAATGGTACTTACAACTACCACATTCTTTCCATTGCAACAATATCACAACTCTCACACCAGTCATGCTTAATTAGATTTTAGATAAATATGTGTGCTCACCACATTTTAGAGTCCACCAATTTTGTCCCAAAACCAGTATCAATGCCACTATAAGGAAACTGGTGTTCTATCAGACATGTGCATTGGCTGGGAGTCAGCACCTTCGAGACATGCATTTTTAGCGTGTCATCTCTGCAGAGCAGTAGGCAGAGTTAAGAATAAATTCAATATGCCTAGGTATTGGCACCAAAAGGCAGCATTTTGTAGTAGTAAGTGACACCAAAGCTAGGGCATCAAAGCACAAGAGCTTCTAAAAATACTTTTAATACACAACGACATAAACATAAACAACATAAACTTAAATCATGCCTAATTCACAAGTCAAATAAGCTTCACTTTTCAGATAATACTTGTTGGAAACAGTGAAGTGAAACCTCAGTAAAATGGGTGGCAAAAAGAAACACAGTAAACAAAAGGCAGTCCCTAATACAACAACCAGGTACCTGGAAGTGAGCTAGCAGGGTCTTCACAGAACTCAGCTTAGATACAGGACTATTACCCTGCAGTCATGTCCTCCTTACTAAACTTACTGTGGACACTAAGGACTCAATGTGGAATGTAAAACTGTATCATCCCACATTATTTTTTCTTGTTTCTCTGATCTAAATTTGTATCATATTTGGCTGGGAGCTGCACTTGACTTAGCTAGTCAACAATACGACATCGATCAAGAAGATGGCAGCCCACATTGCCCACACAATCTCAACAGAAAACACTCGTCTTCATTTTTGATCTGCAAAGTGCTTCTCTTCTGTTGAATAGCCACAACATTTTATCCTGCAACACTGTACCACAAAATAATTTCACAGCAATTAGAAAGTGACTTTAGATCTTGCAGGATGACACTTTTAAGTAAAATTAGGGCAGTTCTTGTCATTAGAAGCTATTAAAGCGACCCAAAGTGGACATGTCTTTTAGCATCTTAGAGCAGATCGTGGTGGAGGAATAATAAATCAGCTGCCAATAAGCACACAAAAAGGATATTTGTCAGGACATTAATAGCCTTGACCATTCTTTCACACTTTTTCTTCACTAATAGCTCATCTACAATCTGTTCTGGCATCTGAAGATGGTCAAGAAGAACAGGCAGCAAAAGATCCATAAAGTGTTCAGCTGATTCGCCATTCTTATTGTTAATAACATCCTGTAATAAAGACATTTTATGTTAATATTAAAAGTACAGCACAAGGAAGTTAAGCTTACTCGACCCTTTCCTGCACCAGTCTGTGTTCCTGCTTTCCCAGTCTCTTGCAATTTCAGGTTTGGGATGGCCAACCAGTAAGTCCTTGAAAGGAATTCTGAGTTTTCTACCAAGCTCATGACTTCATAAACCACCATGTCTTCCACTTACAACACAGGCATATTTCTAAACTACTGCATGTCTTTAAAAGAACAGTTGCTTTGTGAAGTATGTTTATTTCAATGTTAACTATTTTACAATTAACTTTATTACATGTATTTTTTGGATGTGCTATTTTTCAAGTCAAATAATAATAGTTGTTTAAAACTAACTTAAAAATAAGAGTTACTAAGAAGCTTTTTAAACTCAGTTATCAATCTTGGTACCTCAAAAATCTCTTTGAAAAGTTGCAATGCTAGACCTGAACAGTCTTCAGAGCCTTCTAATGGTTGGTTTGACAAGTGCACCAATGCAACATATGGTTCAAAACTCTTGGAGCGAGTCACAAGTCTGGTGTTTCCAGAGACTGGCAAGCCAGCTGGTTCCAGGATCGCTTGCCTCAGGGTGTGACGCAGTTCTAGCACAGAGCAGAAGGCAAGCAGCAGCTCTAAGATCTGTGTGAAGTGAAGAAGAGTTCAAATGCTTTCAAATCAAGAACTTATACAGAAACTGCAACTCCCATAACACAAGTCTAAAGAGATATGCAAGTTCTATGCAACTCCTTTTGGGATCTGAAAGTTTTCTGAGGAAAAATTTTCTTTCTTTAAAGCCAAGTCAGCAGCAGAAACACTTCACTGGACTGGTGAAGGCCTGTGCTCGTAATCAGTGTATTGCTTTCTTTTCTTTGGACATGACTGCTGGCTAATGATAGGGTAAAAGTACAAACATGTACTTCATGTATACTCAGCATGAAGAAAGCTATCAAAGTGAAAACATTCTGAGACAGGAATGGATGCACATCCATTCCCTGAGCATGTGCAAAGAGAAAATCACCCTGGAGAGCTCTTTGTCAACATGCCTCTCTAAATAAACCAAATAAACAACAACAAAATCACACAGAGAGAAATATTCGCATCCATTATTAACTAGGATGTGTAGCACATTCATAGGAAAGAGCTCCAGATCTGTTTCACAGATATATTTAGCCCAAATATTTTCACATTTCATATTTTAGCCTTTAGTGACAGAGAGCCAATGTTTCATTTACGTAAGGTGGTAGTGAGACAAAGTTGAATATAGCAGTTTGCTGCTTAAACAGAAGTAGCATCTATTTGGTCAGCAAAGGTGAGAAGATTTATTCTTGCACGTTTGAAATTAGCATCAGGGTTTCCTGATCATCAGTTGAAATTTGAGCAGTATTAATTCAAGGTTTAGAGAGTAAAGTGGGATACACTGCAATCCTGGCAGATACCAACATTTCTTATTAGCCAAAGCACAAAAGGTGTTTATGTTGGCTTTTTGCCTTTACATCTCTTGCCTGAAGGCAGACACACAATCTGACTGTAGCCTCTTAGCCTCTGAAGAAGTGTAAATACCTTAGATGATGAATCAGGATCCCTTCCATGAAGAAGCTCTAATACTTGACCAAGGCAAGAGGTGAAGTGTTTGTATCTACAGCATGCATAGAGAAGAAAAAAAGAATAAATAAAATTGAAATTTTGGCATATTTAGACATTTACATCAAGTGAGGAATGAAAGTGCCCTCTATTCTCCTTCTTACCCCCAAACACTTCAAGTACAGTGATAGTTTTGATAATTTAATTTCTACTGGAAACAGCACAAGCATTAAAAATATTCTACAAATGAAAGCAAATTTCTTAAAATAAGTTCTGATTTTTCAGCTTTTCTTACTGATTGATTTAGGTTGAAAATCAGCACCTAAATTCTGCTAGCAGAATTTGCAGAACTACTAGTCAAGCTCTCCACAGAACAACTAACACCCCTCCCCCTATAAAATAATTACTTCTTTCAACTTCAACCATACTATTCCTCTTCAAGAATATACAGCACTTTAAAAGGCAGGATAGCTACTCAGCTTGTTGTCTGACTACCAACACGGTCCAGACAAAAAAAAATTACAGAACAGGGTGTTCAATACTCCTTCAGTGACAATTAAAAGAACAGGTTTTAAGTCTCACTTCTGTGTCAAACTAGTAACCCAGCAACCCTTTAGGTTCAGATTTAGCAGTTATAATCAACCAGCAACATGCAGAAAGCATCTTGGGATTTTTTTTTTCCCTCAGTGTTTGGTTTAGAATTGAAATAGCATACAGCAAAGAAACTGAACTAGAGCATAAGAGAAATACTTCTAGGAAATTAAGCCATACCTGGTAAGATAATCTGCAACCTTGGGGTTCTTCATAAGATCCATAAGTAGATCAACAGAATATTTTCTTGTTAGAGTATCTCCATTTACAACAATATTGAATATTAACTGAAACGTCTGATGGATATTTCGAGCGTGAAAGAGCTGAAAGGAAGAAGAAAGTTACGTACAGGCACATACTTTGCTGGGTGTCTTGCTTATTAAAACTAGCTGGAATTAGAATTTTATTTGGCTAGTGTGACAGTTGGTTTTATCTACAACTTAAGAATAGAAACAACTTCAAAAGACTCACTTTTTCTCCTACTTCTTCATTTAGGGTAAGGCTTGATAACACCGAAAGTGCAAACACAACCATTGTCAAATTGCTATGGGCCAAGAAACTTATTAAGGTACGATAGAAACTCTTCACGTTATTCTACAGCAAGAAGGAGAAACAAAGGTATTACAAATCCACCAAATTTACAGGTCTGACATATTTATACATAATCCATGCAAATAATGAATAATATACATAAATAAGTTAGTACGGTGACAGTTATCCAGGAAAGCTATTTCATTGTTCTACTGCACAATACTGGCATTGATGTTAATGTTTTCTTTTCAATCTCTATAAGGAAAAATGAGAAAAAACACCCCAAAACAACAGAGAACCAACCAAGGAAGAAATTCCATCATGATTTTAAAGGAAGATGAGAAAGTAATTTTGCTAAAGTCTATCAGAGAAAATAATCACTTAAAATTGATTCCTATCCCTTCTCTGATTAATGATCAGATCTGACAGTAGCTTTTTCTTTTTTTTTTGGCCCCTGCCTCTCTTCCAAGGTAAATAGAACAACATTTGCTTTCATGTAGATTAATTTCTCTTTCTGAATTAAAAAATAAAAGGTTTGCACTGATTTATGAAGACACAGGAACCAAGCAGTTCACATATATATATGCATTTGAGGATTCAAGGGCCCTGACATAAAGATCAGTGTTATTTTATTGATTTATCTTTTGAAAGGCAAATCTCCATCTTGCTTACCAAAAATCCACCTACAGATGACATTTAGTTTTTCTACAGAGGAATGATCAAATTTTAAATTCACCTTTCAGCTGCAGAGAACAATTGCAAAAACCAAACACATAACACAAGCTAGGGCAACAACACAGCAATGTACCAAGGGAAAGAGAACACCCAACTTCCTGTTCTAATGGTTATTTTTTCCAGCATGGGAGAAATAACTGCCCATTCCTCAGAACAAGCAGGTAAGGGTTATTGTTGCTGAAAGAAAGTGTTTAAGAGGTACTAAGGTAATTACCTAGAGTCAATTAACTCTTCCCCTTAAGCCAGAGAATCATGACACAAAAGCAAAGGTCTTACCAAAGATTTTATCTGACTCTGAATAGTCAAATTGTGGCGACAGAGGTTTGCCAGGAGTCCTAAACATGGTATTGTCGACTCATCTTCAGTGGATTGACTTAAAAGGAAAGCCCAAAAGACATTTTCATTGAAGTATCCTGAATTTAATTACAAGAAATTGTAGGGTGGGGGCTGGGAGAGCTGGGTGGCTGGAGAACTTTTATTTTGTTTTGTGTCTTGGCAGAACCTTGTTTTTTTGAGACACCATTTCACCATGCAAAGCAAAATTCAGATTGTAACCCATGCAGTGTGGACAGCCCTTAACTGAGTATGTCTGAAAAAACCCAAAGTATCAGAGATCACTGCTATCAGAGGTTGTTTATTACATATACTTCTAAGATTCATTAGATTTCTTACCAGGGCACTTGAATCAAATTTTTATTAATATAACAAATCTGCTCTTAGTGACGAGCATGAATTTCCTCCTGGCTTTTCTCTTAGCTCTCTGCTCCCAGAGGTGAGGAGGTGGGCTGAGGCCAATTAATATTCCATCACCCAAAGTCCCACAATCACTGCATTTGACAGTCTCCAACAAGTACATGGTTTTCAAAAGGGAGTCTGATAACTTCAGAGCACAGCTCACTTGGAGACCAGCTTAGTACAGCACTCTAATGGCCTTTAGAAATTTTAGAAACTTAGCTCCCTGTTTCTCATAAGAAAAGACACCAAGTATACACTTACACACGATGCATTAGAAACAAAATCAATCCATCGATGTTGGCACCAGCAGAAAAGATGGGAACATTGTAGGTTAGTGTCTGCAGCAACTGAATACCCTGAGGAAACAGAAACATGTTCACATGCCTGTCCTACACCATCTCAGGAGGAATGTTACAAAAGATGAACCTGACAATTATCAAGACACCACAACTGAATTATTTTCAGAATTTAACATTAACATAACAATTACACAAGCTGCTGCAAGCACATTGTTATGTCCTAACATACTGACATACTTAGGAAAAGTCCAAAAAGATTATTAAGATTTTATTTTGACAGAGGAGTTATCATTTCAGATCATTTGATGCCTTAAGTTTTAGCTTTCATATTTTTCAGATTCTGTATTGCCTTGGTGTGTAACTCTGAGTTTCATATTAAGTGTTAGTTAAGTTCTCTTCACAGGGTAGATTGACAAAACAATCCTTTTCCAGCCCAAGCCATTGCAGCTTCAGGCCCAAAAAGCATAAACAACAGCAAACTGAAGACAGCAAACAAGGAGAATGAGACTTCATAATCCAAAGCAGTGATTGGACAATTAACTCCTCTTGTAGAAAGGATGTTTCCAGGAAAACAAGTTTGCTCTAAAGACTGCCAACAGATCTAAGGGGAGCAAAGTCCTTCATACAGCACTCTTCTGGCACATAGCACACAACTGAAGTCAATACACTCAAACATGACAAAAATTACAGCAGTTAAAACCTCAACATTTAGATACCTAAGAGTTTCAAGATTTTAAGACTGGATCTATCTGGTGACTACACAATCTCTCCTATTGACTGGCCAGTCACTTGGATCCCTAGATCCTAGGTACTCCTAGTGCTTTGAGGATTAAGCAAACCACAAGAAAAGGGATCTTTACTGGGTCCCTGACTTATTTTCCACAGAACAGGAGCCACAGGACTACTAGTAAATTAATTTTCTGCTTTTCAGAAACAGAATGACAATAAAAGAAAAGGTGACAATAGGCAACCAGCAAGTACTTGCTGAAAGCTTAGAAGAAAACCTGTGCATATCTGAAAAAAGTAAAGAGAACTTTAAGGACAGGTTAAAATTGGTGAGTTCAAACTGATAGATGTCAAATGTTCACTGTTAGCTTCGATCAGTTCAGCTCCTGGCATTCACTGGCACGTAGCATTAATAAAAGAGGAGGCCACACACCATCTACAAACCTCTCATGAACACAGGCCAGCTACAGCTTTCCTTTGACTCCTTTACAGTTACCTGTCAAAGTGCTGATTTGACAAAACTATCTCCAGGCTGTGTTATGAAACAGGCTTATGTCAGGAGAAACAGCCAAATACCTCAACTGGAAATCAATCTTCTGAGCTCTCAAGCAGTGACTTCTTGAAATCATTTTTTAAAAGCAGAATTTTTTTTTAGCTGGTTGTTATTTTTGCTTTGTGGGATTTTTTTCCAGGTTTTTGAGCAGGTGAGAAGCACAGTAGGATTGAAGAGAGTACAAAACTCTATATAAAATTCCTGTCATACTCACCTCATACAGCAAATAAAGTACACAGCTAAGATCAACTTTCCCTCAACACATTATTTCCAACAGAGCTTTTGAAGGGTAATTACATGCACATAGTATAATGTTTATTATGAAACAGTAGCCAAACATTATTAAGCATTAGTTCCTTTACCTGTAATAAGACTGGGTCACTCAGATTAGTAGACCTTTGATAAACCACTCCTGCCAGCACACTGGTCAGATTGTAGGTGTCCTGGAGTGCTTCTCTAGTCTCTGTGTCTGAAGCTGGAATTTAGGAATTATTAGCAAAAATCCCATTTAATAGCAAAAGAAACTGTTGTACTAGCTACCAGCAGAAGCCAAAGTCTCTGACCAGTTCTTCACGTATGTTTTAAAGGTAACTACAACTAAATGACAGCTCCTATGCATTTGCCTCTCTACCTCACTTCTGGACATACAGTTAATTATAACACTAATCCATTTCCTTAAGATGCTTGGACACTGAAAGAATAGTCTACCTCCTAAAAGTTTAATTTCTGAGATCTTGAAACCTGCATTTCAAAGGCTTGTTCTTAAACTCAGTGAGCTCAGTTTCTTGCCCCATGCTGTGGTGGAAAATTAGACTCAAACTGGTAACTTGATAGGGTTATCTAGCATTAGTTAAATAAATAAATAGAAGCCAGTTCTGCTTAGGCAATCCTCAAAGAGATGCAGCAAAACAGGTAGAGCAATAGATCATTTGGAAGAGGACTTAATTCTTAAAATTTTCCACACCAAACACCAGCAACAAATATAATTTTACAGTAATTGTTCCAAAAACATAAAAGGAAGTTCAGAGTGGCTTAAACTCCATGAATCAGAGAAGATAAACAAGAGAGCATTACAAAGGACACAAATCTTGAAAATCTACTCATGTATGATGAGAAACTCAGCAGTGATATGATAACTTTTCCCTATATATGTAGGTTGTGCTCTGAGCACAGAGCTCCCTGGACAATGAAGTCCCATTTCCATGAAGTAGAGAGGGAAAAAAAAAACCAAACAAAAAAGGCATCTCAAGACACAAGCAAAAGGAAGTAGAATGTCTTTTGCAGTTGGGAAACTTGATGCACATAGGTCAGGGTATTGGAGAGCCCACACTGCCAGCAAACACTCCAGTGGGAGAGGTAAACTGAGGTGATGACAGTTGAGGATGTGACATGACTTCTCCCTATCCCTGCACACCCTAACCAGGTGTCTCATTTGATTAAAAAAGCAGTCTTTTCCAGCTCCAAAAAATAAAGGACAAGAGAATAATTTCTCACCCTACCCAGAGGATAAACAAATTCTGACAAGAATGATCACTGTCATTCACAGGGATGACTTCTAAGCTTCTTCTCACTGCAAAACTTCATAACAGGTGGCTTAGCCAAGCACTCCACTATGATGAAAAATACCTCATCTTTCACATCTGCTTCTTCCAAGACATTCATCACCCACATCACAGAATCAGCATCTGTCTTATCTTCCCTGTCCCAGACAACAGATAAAAAGTTCAGATGCTAACCTTACCTAGCTGTGATAGCAAAGTAACCACAGACAAGGCCAGAGAAGGACTTATATTAGTGTCTTCCAGGAGCTCTACAAGGCAACTGACACATTCACTTGGGAGAATCTGGTTTGAAGCAAAAAAACGGGTCAACTTCAGTCCAGAGATAACCTGGAGATGAAAGGAGGGAAACAACCTTACTTACTCAACTGCAACAATGTAATTGACACAGAGGTCAAAGCACAGAGTTGTATGAAATACATTTTGTCCTACTTGATAAACTGAGAATGTGCCATTCTAATGGGACATATATGTTCACATCTGCTAGAAAAAAACCAAAACCAAAAACCAGCAGTAATAGGAAAAAATCTGGTTTTCATTCCTTTATGCCTGGAAAGTACAAGTTTATTTCTTTTGAAAGAACAACCCAACAGATTGCTCAACACAAACACGTAGCAATCAGCCTATCTTCCAAAGGCGTGGACGGGGACCCAGGGGTAGCACTCCGAGGGGAGGATCTGCAGTGGCAGTCAGTGCTATTTTGGGAGCACTCTGTGACTGGGATGAAAAAATAGAACCTGAGCTCGGCAACACTGTGTAAGAAGAGGCCAAAAATTACACACCTTCACAGCAATACAGGTAGACACGATTTATATTTTGCCTAATGGAGACACATTGGTTTTGTGCACTCCCTCTGTGTCTCTTTACAAACCATACAGAGAAGAAAGCAAAACGAGATACAAACTCTCTTATAAACGTTCTAGCAATTAAAATAAATCTGTATTTGAAAAAGGAGATTAATTTAAAAACCATCACAGAAGTTGTACACAAAGCTGTACCTGAAGATCAGGGAAATGCACTGGCCCACCTCCTTAGCACAGAACACGTTTGAATACGTGTTGCACCGAACTGGAAAAGTCCGCATGCAAGACCAGTTCGTCATTCACTCGCTATTTTTTAAACTTTGAAATGATTCATGCAGGCCAGATAAATTTGGGGATAAATAATAAAAAAAGCCCCTTGTAGCAGAAACCACTCAATGTGGACACACAAACACACCGTAAACCATTATACTATGGGACACTACAGCCACCCCGCACCCCCGGGACGGGCTCCGCTCCAACCTCCACACTGCGCTGCAGGAGCGCGGCGTTGTGCGCTGTCTTGGCGGCGCGGTATTCCGCGGCTGCGAGGAGCAGCGCCTTCATGCTGCTCGGGGCGTCCATGGCGGCACAGCTTAGCTCGGCCCGGCCTTTCAAACGCCCCGCACTCCGCCCTCACTCGCATTTCCCGCCGCCGCCGCCATCGTGACGCAGCGCCCACTGACCGCGAGCGGCCGCCGCGCGGCACCACGGGAGACGCCGCCGCCGCCATCTTGCTTATGGGAGGCAGGGGCGGGCAGCAGGCGCCGCTTGAGGGAGGTGGCGAGAGCCGGGGAAATCCGGGGAACGCGGGCGCTCGGATCGGCGACATCGGCTTTAGGGCTCACGTGCCGTCGCGGCGATCCAGAGGGATGCTTTTCCTATGCGGAGCTCTATGTGGTCGGGGTGAGCTGGGTCTTCCAGCCGCCCAGCCTCTGAAGGGCCGCCTCCGATTGGAGCTGCCGTCCCACAGCTCTGCCTCGCCGTCTTGCTGTCTTTCTAGTCCTTATTCATTATCCTTTCGCCTCCTGTTGGGGAGGGCTTAACCTCGGCCAGAAGCCAGGCTCCCCTTCAGCCTGTGGCTCCCTGGGAAGTTTTGGAGGTGTTGTGGCGATGGCCGGGACCGATCCCGCGAACCGATCGCTCGCCCGCGTCACACAGCGACCCCCGCAGGCCGCCTCAGGCACAGCGCCCGACCCCGCTGCCTGCGCTGCCGCAGGAATCCTTTCCCCGTACCCCTGCACCTGGAGCGCCCCGGGACACCGGGATCATGCCCCGCTTGGACCGGGTTCTTCCTTACACCATGCGCTCGAACCTCTCGCGTGTAAAAGAGGTACAAGAGCTTCTGCCCTAGCACTGCTCAACCCCCCCGCCATGGGCACACACGCACTCATCCACTCACCTTTTTTGGATGTCGGCAGGTAGATGCTGCTGTGTGAAGCTTCTGAACATGTTTTCTTAATTCGTGCACGTGTTATAAATAAATTTAACCCAGAGCCAATTTAGGTAAATGTAAGTTCTAATTTATTAAGCAAGCACGGGTAATTAGACAGCGCTAGGTGGCCGGGGAGTCTACTCCACCAATCGGCACGCAAAGAGTACAGGTTAGAGCATAGCTTATATACGGTTCAAGCTTTTTGGCAAAACTTCTTCTTCCTCCCCCTCCTCTGGTTCTCCTTTGTAGTGCACCTGTGCCTCCTGTTGCTTGGAGGTCGTTTTAACCCTTTGAGGGGCATTGAGGCTGAAGTATTTAGTCTTCTTCAGGTTGCTGTCATGCGCGGTACCTGTGGTTATCACATTTGGAAAATATGTTGATTGGGCAGCGTTTGCATAGCTTTATCTAGGCCTTCATGCTATCCTAAGCAATAATGATTCTTTTGTGCAGCTTTGAACACTAATTAGTTTCTCTGTGTAACAATTCCTTTGTGTAACCATTTCTCTTGAGCAACAACTGATAACGATTTCTTTATGATAACACACGGATTGTGTTTTCTGCCATATTAGGCCTGCAAAGGTGTGTTGGAATGTCTGTATTGGCCTCTATATTTTCCTGCACTTTTAACAGGACAAACGGCACCGTAAAGCACATCAAGCAGCGTGAATGTAATGTAAATGTCATTGTGTCTCTTCCCTCTTTTAAGTCCTTGATGTGTCCCCTGCATCACATGACTGCTGCAGGGGAACGCTGGAGAAGTGACTGGAGCGTGGACTTGGAGTCACCCTAAGTCCTGGATGCTACCCCAGGAGCTGCAGCCACCACGACTGTTGTGAATCTACATACAAAACACGCTGCCAAGTGCCACCTGAAAGGAACCACAACACGGTCCTTGTCCCCTGCTCAGCCATCAGAGTCGCTCATTAGGGACTGAGGCACAAGCTGGGATTCCTTGCCACTCGGCCTTTTCCCAAGGCTGAACATCAGTGTGACTTAGTGAGCACCTAGGGGTCTGCTGAGACTGTTATGAGGCGTTTCCTCACTTTTGCTCTTTGTGTTCTCTTCCCCCCACCCTGTCCTGCTCAGGACGGAGGGAGTGAGCAGCTGTGGGGGAGCTTAGGTGGTTGAAGCCAGCCTGCTGCACTCTAGAAAGCTCATGGCTGAATTTGGCCTTAAAAACCCCTGAACAACCTCTCTTCCACCATCAATATATTATTTCAGTCAATTATTTTAGTAAGTCAAAATAATCTGGCATAAAATTTTCAAGAACTGAATTCTTTCTTCACATTATTGCCAAAACTTTATAAGGAAGAATGGATTTGAAAAGTCTAAAAATAGAACTGAGTTACCTGCTGACAGGAATGACAGCAGAACCTCAGTAGAGTGGCTAGGGTCCAAAACAGAGGGTTTTTGCCAGCAAACCATTCTTTTTCATGGGAAATTGTATCTTTCCTACACAGGCAGAATCACTAATAAGCAATAAATTACCAGCCTATGAGAGCTTAGAGTGCTCTTTATGAAGTGATTTCCTCATTCCACTTAAATGCTGCTTAATATTAGCAGTCCTCTTGGCTGTCCTACTACAAGCAGGGGAATGAGGCAGCTTTTTGGGTGTCCTTTCACATTGCTTGGGGATTTGATTGATGCCTTAGTCTCTCTTACACTTGTTTTACTTGAATAAGCAGCATTGTTTGGCATTGCCACTTCAGGTGCCTCACAACCACACAGAATGATAGATTCTTTAAATCAAAAAGATCATTGCAGTATCCCAGATCCCTATGGGATGCTGCATGCAATAGCAGCACTTTCAAGTAGAAAAAGGTAATTAGGAACAGGAGAAAGTAAGAAAAGTAATAGATATTTCATCAGTATTATCAAAAAGAAATGGTCAAATGAGAAAGCAGCTGGTTAATAAATAACAGAGCCACTTAGATTGTAAGGAAATTCTGCAAACACAAGAGCTACTTTTTGAGCTCATGTAGAATAAGAATTTAGGGTAGAGCAAACTTGGAAATATTTTCTATAGCATTGTGTTTATGGATTTTTTTTAAAATCTATGATCATAGACTAAAATGACAATATATTAAAATAATCATTGATCATAGCTGAATCTAAGATATTTTAATTTATGATTTTAAAAAATCTATGATCCTTAATGCAGTCTTTCGAGATGTAATGAGTGTTACTCACCTTTATATTAAAATATCCTTAGTGTTCCCTGAAGATACGGTAAGTGTAGATGAGGTCCTCAAAGCTGTGAAAAACATTGTATACATAATACATCACATTAACAAAGTGGACATATCTAAACAGTATTAAAGGCATGAGAAGTGCAGTAAAATTGAATGAGGCAGAGACAGAAAAGCAAAAGAGAAGAGATCCTAGAGATTACAAAATGAGTGAAAGTTTAGTATCTTGAAATACAAGATTACCCTCAGCAGAGGTTTCAAAGAACATAGGAACTAAGCCTAATACAGGTCTTTAATAAGCATAATTTGATTCCACAGACATCATCTCTTTCATATCTTCCTCACTGCTCTTTCATTTTGCATTGCTCTCACAAGAAGGCTGTTGAATTCTTGGAGAGACATTGGCAGAAAATGGCCTCCAGTCACAGCACCCACTAAATGACTGTATAGCTCCTTCTTCTAAGAATAATGTTCTTCCTTTGCATTTCCCAGGGTTTTAGTTATCGTTATTTTGGATAATATGCAGATGCTTGGACACTGAGGCTACTGATGCCTTTGGATATATTTTGTCAACAGAAATAAAAGCGTTATCAGATACCACAGTAGCAGCAATTCAGGAGATGAACTGGAGATTGTGACTGATCAAAAAAGGTAGCAGAGTTGCAAGAAAATATACATCACAAATAAGTGAGGAAGTTGGGGAGAGAAGGGAGCAGCATTTGAAAACAAGTTTTTTTAACTGGTGTGCCTGTTCATCAGGAGGACTTCAGCTATGTGGTTATGTGAAGTGATTGGTCATGAGAAGGAGAGTCTTGGGGCAGAAACCTGGCTCAGGGAACTTGCACAGAAATGAAGTGTTACTCTAAAAATAAACTGCTTTGTTCTGCAAAAAAAAGTTACTATGAACTGAGATCAGAATAAGGCTTCCAGTTACAACATATTTATTTTAATTCAAAGAGTGGTGTGTTACAGGGATGCATATTTTGGGTTTTGCCTTCTTGAGATACCTGTGGAAATCCACACGTTTCTTGCTAAAGAGTAATTTTATAAATATGAGTGCTCATTCTTTGCACAGACGCAGAGAAGTGAGAAAAAGAAATACCAGGAACTGATAATTTTTGAAACTTGTTCTTTATTCATCAACTAAATTTTAAAATGCTACTACCTAGATATTATTCAGCTATTGTAATTTTTACTAAATGAACATGAAACTACCATTAAAATGGAAACTTCTGTTTCCTCATTAACTACTAAATGCTTACCAAAAGCTAGTAATAGGGTACAAAGAAAGTGTTTGGTCTGGAAGAAAAGTGAGGTGAGAGGGAGAATGGCATGCTGAACAGTAAGGAGAACAGTAGCAAAAACAGTAGGTCTGAACTGAGGCACTGTCAGAGACCTGGGATAATTCTGGATGAAAGAGCCAGTGTGCTGTGGAGGAAGGTGCACCTTGCCCGATCAGAGAAGAGATACATTTGAACTGGTCCCAACATTCTGACTCCCAGGCCCTCCATGGGAGTGCACTCCCCCCCATATCCCAATAAAAAAGGACAAGTTTGTTTGCTGTAGCAAGGTGGATCAGTGTTTCTGCCTGCAGAACAGTTAATTTGAGAAGGGTTTATCAGTTTGCACATCAACCATCTTAGGTGCTAAACAAGGTGTTAATATGCAATTCAAAAGTTATGTTTGAACATCTAAGAGTTTCAGTGTTGACTGCTCCCAGTTTTGAGGCAGTTTCCCTAGAGAACCATTGCCAGGCAGCCCAGCTTCTGAGGCAATTCTCAGCCAGGCCACTAATACCATCCCATGTGCTGTCTGAACACAAGTCTTGCTCTGTCTGACCTGTGCAAGCCACCATCTGTGCACTGCTGCTGCCACTCCTGCAGTTTAACTATGGCCTTTGTTCATGTCAGGATTATTGTCAAATCCACTAAACGCTTCTGGTTTTATCAGCTTTTAACACTAAAACTTACAGAGGCAAACAGGAAATCACATGATTTTTCATATGCCTGCACTGAATATTGTGGCAGGCAGATGTGACAGGCCAAAGGATGCCTGCAAGACATCACAAGGCAAATCTGCTTTGCCCTAAAAAAAAGAAAAAAAGACAAAAGGAAAAGCAACTGTGTTGGTGTGGGACAAGGCTTAACCCAGGTTCTAACTTACATTGTCATTCTTCTGTGTCAGGTTCTCCATTTGTCCCTTCTGACAGGGTATGCATGTGCATTCCCTCCCATCTCCCTGCCCTCCCCTCACCCCCTATCTCATTCCACACCATACTGAAAGCAGGTTCCTGTAGCTCCCTTGCTGAGGACTCTGTTTGTTCCCCACTTCCTATTTCTCTTCTCCTTGTTCTGTTATTTTGGAGACCTCCTTTCATCTAGCCATCAACCCAGTAGTATTCCATTTCTTTCTCCCTTTTTTCCTCTCTCCATTGATTTGTTTCATATGCAATTCATTTCTAGTGATTGATAAAAACATCTTTTCCTATTTTTTAATTAATTGGATGTGTTAAAAGGTTTTCATGTCACACTCAAATGTATCCACAAGAGTGCAAAACCTCATAAGTTCAAACAAAGACTTAGATTCTAGTTTTTAAACTTCGAATGCATTATGAACAGATCAATTATATATGAAAAGTGTAAAAATGGAAATAAAAGTGCTATTCCGTACAGAAAAATAAAATAATGAAATTTTAATTGTAGTAATTAAATATTCAGACTAGAAATAGCAGTTGTCTATGTCCGTCTTGTCTGTGGATTTGTCATATGAATTCAAATAGAAATTCGTAATTTTCAGCCTCAGACTATGTTCTTATATCGGGTAAATTTCCTTTGAAACACAAGGCTGAGCTTTCATCAGACAGAAATTCTACCAAGAAGGAAATATTTTGTAACACGCCACGAGACTTTTCAGTGTCTCAACAGCGCTAAAATGCTGTTTACTCATCATTACAGAGGCAGTTACTTTGAGTAAAGTTTTTAGCATGTTTTGGCAAGCTGAGCTATTTTCTCTAGGCTCCCCTTGTTGTCTGCAGAGAGAGACCAGCATCACCAGATTAAAATTCATTTGTCATCTGTTACATAAAATGTTTTTTTGGAAATGCCACCCTCTCACTAGTCACTATAAAGGAAACCTAAAGCAACCAGCACTACTTGAATACACTGACACACTCCCTTGGATTCTGTTAATATCAGGGAAGAACTATTAATGTTAGAGAAGATGATCGTTGTCATTGGATGCAACTGAAAACTCATTAAAAATCAGTATTGGGGTACGTACAAAACACAGAGACACAAGGCTCCTTCCACACTCTCACTAAATAGCTGCCATTCTTTTTCAATATTAAATATTTTTCAATATGAAATAGCTGCCATTCTTTTCTTCTTGCTCAGCAGCATTTCACAGGTTCATCTTGTTATCTTTACATGAAAAAATTGGAATTCCATGGACAAAAGAAAACAAGGTATCTTGCTTTTCAAAGCAATTCCAGTGCAAGCCAGAAGCCTGGCATGAAAAGAAGACTCATTGCAAAGGCATCTTCCTGCAGACATCTGAAGTTGGAGGTGCCAAAGACACACAGGAGTTTATCTGTGTTGTTTCCTGAAGTGTCCCCAGTGAGGTGGGTTAGCTCTGCAGCTTGACAGCTCGTGAGCTCATGAGGCAGGAAAGGCTTGGTCTACGTGGTCACAGTCCACATCAAAAAGGAAGACACTTTTGTCACATTATACCAGCAGACTTCTGGGATTTATCTCTAAGCTATGGAATCACTAAGTTGATACTGAGGTATAGTTATAGTTTTAAGTTAACTTTTATGTTTGAAGTGGCTCAAAGCCCAGCAAATAGGGTCCTATGCTTCAGTAATAAGTCAAGACTGTATAGGGGAGGATAACATTTTCTAAAAGCACTCTTGTCTTTTTTCAGGTGATTTTGATAACAGAAAATAAATGTTTGTGATGTTTTAATCAGCCTCAGTCATGAAGCCACAGAAAATGCCAGGAAAAACTTGGCAATCCTCTGTTCATGCACAAATTTAAAGAAATTTCATCAAAATAAGCTGTAGAATGACACAAGGTATTTAAAGAGGAACAGTGTGAGATGCAGTGACTGCTGTCATCTTGATCAGAGAAAACAATCTGAAAAAAACAAGGTAAATACTGATGGAACACTATAAGCAAAACCAACCCTGTTTTATATGCAGCTGTTACGTTCATGTTTTTTCTCTGACAACTTTGTACACACGAAAATCTTATGTAAACATTTGTATGTTTAACTGCAAGCTGATCATGCATCACACTAAGACTATTTCCAGATGGCATCTTAGTTCAGGAATAAAGTATCTCTAAAAAGGTACTGTTTTGTCTCAAAGAAACCTAGAGACTTCAGGAAAAAGAGATATCCAAGAGAGAAACTGAGAAATGGCAAGTCCAAGGTGATGGTGTCGCTGAGGTCTGTCCTGACAACTTTTATCACCAGTTACTGATAAAACAAGTCCTGGTCACCAAGAGGATGAACTTGTTTATGTACTTAGCTCCTCCCATTTCAGCTGTCTGCAGACAGCTGCATTTTGAGTAAGTCTTTTATCCTCCAATGAGATAGGGGTAGTGATATTGGGAGGGAAATACCTCTGTCTTGTAAGCAGCCTTAAGAACATCTGACAAAGATCCTCCCTATCAAATGCACATGTATTTTCCTCAGGTTAAAATACTTTGTGGCTTTTTTTCTACACATTGGATAAATAACAATTCCCACGAGGCATTGTGAGGTGAAGGTTCATTTGTGAGGTTCATTTACAGAAGCCCAGCTCTGTGAATGAAGAGCAGCAGGTGCTCAGCACTGTCCTGCTTCAGGCTCTCTCCTTGCATTGAAAGGAAGGTGGATAGGAAACAACTGCAAATTCCTCTTTCAAGAAGGCAATAAATAGACATTCTTCACAATTTTCCCTGAAGATTGCATTACCTGGGTGCAGAAATATAAGACAGTAGTTTCAGTAGATCTTGCAGATCTGAATGTAGAAGTTACTTAAAGTGAAACAGCAACCATACACTACCTGCTGATGGCTTAGCAGAGTGTTTGATTGAAAAAACCTTAAGAAGGAGAAAGTGCTTGAAGAGAAATGGGGCTGGGGTCTCCTTCCGGCAGCAGTCACCACCCACTGGCCCCATCACCTTCCTCCTCAGCTGTCTCCACAGCTCCCTGAGAGCATTCAGGAATTGTCTTTTTACCTCACCTTACCTTTAGTAAATCTTACATTTTCTGAACTTTTTGCAAGCACTTCCTTCAGTCTTTTTCCACAAGCTACCTTTTCTTGCAGTTCTCTTTACTTTTCTCTGATACCACTTTGGCTACTACTTCTATAAAATTTGATGCCTATAAATAAGAAAAGTCTTTTGATTAGAAAAGCAGGATAGTTAGCCACTTCCCTTCACAGAACAGCTGCTAGAGAAACAAGACCTGCAACATTTTGGCAGCAGTACCAAGCTCTCGCTGACCGTTTATCTAATTGGTTTTGTGCCATTCAGCTGCCTGGACTAATTGTCTTTTTTTCCCCTCCTGTTATTGTAAAACTTAGCAAGGTGACAGCTCATGTTAACAAGCACAGCTGGAGCTCCTGTTCTGCAATGTCTCCTGGATGCAGCACTAGCACAGCAAAGCTCTTGACAGTGTAAAACCACTGTAAGAACAGAAAATTTGGGGAGAAGCTAGGTTGCTTGACAACACTGAGGGTGAGACATTCAGTGAATCATCAGGCAGAGTGTGGGATATCAGGGCTAAATAAAAACTGTGGTCAAAAGCAAAACCAGTATGCTTGAACTGTTGTGAGTAAAGCATGGAGCTGAAGGGTCATTTATTATGTGGCCAGAAAGAAAAAACAGCCACAACATAAGAAAATAGAAAGTAAGATGAGTTCTAGCTAAATATCCTGAAATATGAGTTCTTGTTGAACTGTGTCGCTGGGTGGTCCCAGTCTGTGGTTTACTCTACCAACAGAACCAATAATGGTTTTGCAAGAAGAACTGTTACAGCAAAAAATTACATTAAATTTTAATTTACAGCTTTAGCATATCTACACCAGGCTGTACTTTTGCAATTTACTGTGCCTGGGTACAAAGGGATTTTTTTTTTGCGGTATCTGTTGATGGCAAGATTTACTAGAGACTGAAAGAAAAATCATTATGTTGTAAATTCAAGAAGAAAATTCAACTAGTGTGTCTGTTACTTAGAGATTGCTGCTACAGCTTGTCTGTGGAGACCCAAGGTGTCAGAGCTCCATCATTAGCTTTCTAATAAAATATAAACCTAGAAGGAGAAGCCTATTTTATAACCCTCTTACTATACTGCCTGTTTTTAAAATATAAGAGAAAATGGTATTTTAAAATGAAAGTGGTAGTTCAAAATTAACTGAGAAAGGTAGTTCAAACTTGTCTGTGCTAGAATTTGAATTAAAAAGTCACAGAGCCAAACAATTTTAAAAGGTTTATAAGATTCATGAATATGTGTAAGTAGTTGTACAGGTTTGAGAGCAAAACTAGTGAAAGACTCCAAGTCAGAAATACAATTTATTAGGAAATAGGAAGAAAAGAAAGAAAGCCAATGACAAAGTCAGAATAAACCCGATAGCCTGTTGGTCAGGGTGTTGGTAGCAGTCCAGTGGTGATAGATGGGCTTGGTCTTCCTCTGAGAGTCCAGTGAAGAAAGGCACCTTGGTGCCCCAAATCTCTGGTTTTTATCCAGATAGAGGGGCTGGGCTCCTCCCCCTGGATGGAGCATTTTCCAATGGGATGATGTAAGTTTATCAGTGGACTCGATGGTTCATTAGCAGAAAACCCCTCCCTGGAGGGAGGATGGGTCATGGGAGAGATAAGGAAATTGTCTTGCTGGTTTCTTATCAGCTGGCTTATCAACACAAGATTGCATCACCTCCCCTCATTCCAGTTCCAACAGATGGTGACAGAATAACACACTTTTGATTACATTTTGCACTGTAACCCATGACAGTAGTGAGTTTTGGTCTTAAAATTATCTGGAATTTTGGTTAAAAGTTTACTTACAGGATAGAGTAATAAAACAATAATTTCCTTCTCACTGGCAACCTCATTGTCAGGGTTCAAAGTGATCCATATTCAATTACTCCCTGAGCTTGTAATAGCTGCAATGTTTGTATTTAATTGTTATGATCTGCCTCTGAGACAGGGTAACTGAGGCTCTTGTTAATAGATCCTTTGGACTGAGTTGGAGTGAAACAATACTGAATGACCAGTGTATATATGAAGCATACTTATTTTAAAACAATTTAATTGCAGCAGAAAGAAGAAATGTAGCTGTTTTAGCTCTTTTCTACAAAAATATAAAAATATATCCTGAAAATTGAGCTTCTAAGGCATCATTCCTTGGTCTCAAATAGCACATAAATCAATTAATGAAATGCAATAACAGGTTAGTTCACATCATAATGCCCCCAAAGTACTGCCTTCCTGCGAAGAAATGTGCAAATAAAGCTGTAGAAGTGACAAGCCTCACTTACACTTAATCATGTTTCTATACTTCTGCTACATACACCATCAGATCTGCTACATCTGCTACACACACCATACACATCAACTGCACTATAGAAGTTGGATCTTTTGTCCTAATATTTGACAAGACTCTGACCAGGGCATTTATCTGTCCTTCACATCTAGAGTTATATTAACAGTGCCACCATTTTTACCTTGTGAATTTTCTCTTACTAGTAGATCTTTTTAGCATTACTAATATTTTCCTATTCTCTAACTTACAGTGTCCTGTCCAGAATGTTGTGTACATGGCAACTACAGCTTGCTACACTGGAACAGTGCCATCTTTGCATCATATTGAAAACAACACTTACTTCCATCTGCTCTCTCCCCCCACCCCATAATAATTAGGCACTGAATAACGTAAAGAAAAACAGGATGGCAACATATAAGCTTCAGAGGACTCTTCCATCATTTTCTAAACTACTTGGGTACCAGCATTTAATTTTTATCCCACAACTACCAAACTTCCTTCATGTAATCCTCTTCCTTTACTGATGGTCTGGGCAGCACTACAGAGAGGTGATCAGAGAACCAGGTTCTCCAAGTAAATGCAGTGCATGCACAGGACAAAGTGGTGGTCCCAGCTCTCAAGAGTTTACTGGACAAGTTCACACAGAGCTTGGATTAATATCTTGGACAAGACAGAACATGAATCCCCGTACAGAAGCTTATGCTTGAAAGTATCAACTTTCTAAAGCTAAAGGCTAAAACACAAATGGGAGTTTAAGTCATAGACATAAAAAAATGGGGTCAAAGGAATAGGCTAGGAGAACTGATTAGAGCAGAATTTGTGGAGCATATCAAAAGCAAAGAAAACACTGAGGCTACACCTCTGGTTTAAGTCAAAAGCCATTTTCATATCCCACTACCAAAAATGGCTACTAGTTAACGCTTGCCAAGGAGGTGGCGGGGTTGGAACCCCAAAACCTCCTCAGCTGTGTTAGAAGTAATCAGCTCTGAGCCTTGAGCAAGGCTGTTTGCATGAGAACTTCTCCAAAAGTGAAATGGAAAAAGAGACGGAGCTTCGTATCCAGCTTCTTTTGGAGGTTTAATTGCAGCCCTATCCTCCTAGAAATCCCTGATACAAAAGCTAGGGGGGATACTGGGAGCCCATCTTTTATCTCTGTCAGGTCAGGGTTGGTCAAAAGGGGACAACCAATAACAAATAAAGAATTAACATGAACTTGAGAAGCATGCTGGACAGGTATTTCCTAAAGGCTGTCTTCCCTCCAGGGGAGGATGGAAGAGCCATTAGCTGGGCCACTGTCCCCCACAACTAGTGGATATGAAGAAAAAGAAAGAGTAAGATACACTTTTTTGTACAAAAGTGAGTACGGTTCTTGTGCAAAAGAGGATAAATACTGTGAAAGGACTGCTCGGATAAGAACCTTATCTGTAAAAATCAGTAGGAAAAAAACATGTCCTTCTAGACAGAAGCTGCAAAGTTCAGGTGAAGGCTGAATATGGGAACCTACAGATGCCCCAGAAAAGGTGATATTCACCTTTGTGTCCCTTTAGTTGTGCTCTGTGTTAGAGAACATAATGGAAGAATGGTTTTAGGGAAAACTGGCTTCTTAGCCCTAGATTCCATGAGAATGAATCAATTAAAGGAGTCTGTCAGCCAGTTGTCTCAGTCTTCTGTGATTCCTCAAAGGAAAGCCAGAAAGAAGCAAAGGAGATCCCTCAAGGAGAATGGTAGTCACAACAGAGCAGATAATAGGATAGAAGGGAGAGGCAGACAAGAGGGGCACAGAATGAGCAGCAGGCAACAGGAGGCATAAGTGAGAACCTGTAAGGAGTCCTTAAAGTGAGGGCCACTAAAATCATGGGAAGGGTGGCAGGTGTCTCAAGGCCAGTTATACTCATCCAGCAGGTTAAGTCAGGTCAGCCACACAGGAAGGGAAAGGCAGAGGCAAGGCAACAAAGGAGGGAAAGGAAGGGAACTAGGAAAAAAAAAGATAAATGAATGAAACAAAACCTGATTTTCCCTAAAATCAATCAAAGGCTGATAAGAATAATAAAAAGGGGAAAATATCTAAAGAGTATTTGATCTAATTTTTTATAGACATATCAGCAAGCACTGATCATATGATGAGTGATTCATTAGGGCAGTATGAAGTACATGTACCATGACTTTCATGTGAACATAGCCCATGAACTGCACTGCAGGGTGGTTTTCCCACACTGCTTTTCTGACCAAATGAATTTTGATCTTCTCCAGCACAGTTATATTTGAGCAGGTGAAGTTTTGTTCAAGGACAGCTTATAAATGTGACCTGAGTGGAGACCATGTGAGAATTACCAGCTTTTCTGTGGATTTCAGAGCCTAAGAGCTTCACTTTGGCAGCTCACTGTTTGCCTCCAAAAGCACCTGCCTCTCTCCGTGAGAAACTTTCTCCCTAACCCTTATCTGGTCTCGTGCTAGTTTTCATTATTTTGCAAATAATTAGATGAAAATTTAGGAAATGAGATTATTGTTTAGCATTTCAGCCCAAATCAGTGTTTACAGACCCCCAAACTAGTTATAGATCCTTTGTTCTTTTTGACACAAATTAGTAGAGGCCAACATTTATCAAGGGCTTAGTGTTTTTGAAGCAAGCCTAGATTAGAAGTACTGAGCCAGGCAGGAACGTGTTTTCTGTCACTTGATTAAGAGGGGAAAATAAAAGGACTTGAACTACTGCAGCACAGCTATAACACACTCTCTTGTTGATGGAGTTCTCAGTTCTGCTCCATTTTGACTCTCTTTCACAGATAAAGATTCCCACTGTTACTGTTATTACTATCAAATTCATATTCAAACCCAAATGCTCCATCTCACAGTATGAAAGCTGAGTGCAATGATTTCAGAGGCTTGGTGCCTCTGAAAATAACTCCCACTTCACTGGTTAAAATGATCATGAGGAAGGAAGCAGAAATGAAAATTAATGGCACGAACACTTCAGTTTTTCTTTGGAAGTCAGGGAGTTTATCAACAAAGCTTACTTAACTCCTCTAGAGGAGAGAGGGGTAAGAATTTGTGCCTACATAAAGACTCTTAAAATCTATCTGTATAGTTATGCTCCATTAAAAAGGAGGAAAATACAATTTACTATGCAATCATTTGTGGTTCAGCTCAGCTCTGCAACTGATATACTGGCAGTGTAAGTGCAGCAAACCCTTGCTGTTTTGTTTTGTTAAGTCTGTCCTACTTGCAGCTCAACACCTCACTTCTGTGATCTAGAGAATACATCTGTTTGAATTCACAAGGACCTTATTACTCACCTGTGAAGAAAAGACTTGTTATGAGACATCACCAAATATATATGCAAAAAAATGCAAATGTTCTGCAGCTGTAATTAGGACCAAAAGAGAGAAATTGCTGTGCAGAAGTCCTTTACACAAATTTCAAGGGCCCTGAATGCAGCCCCCAGGGATGACTGGCATGGCTGTAGGGTGTCCTGGGTGCTCTCAAGGGACAGTGACCTGACCCAGGACTTGCTTCCAGTCAAGGTCCCCCAGGGAAACTGGCAACCCAGGCATGACTGCCTAGTCCCAGCCCTGGCTGCCAGCCTGTCCCCAGCCCTATGGAAAAAGCCCTGAACATGCTTGTAAAACTGTGCAAGTGGAACATCTGGGTTTACAGCAAAACTAGATTTTATCCACAAGTTTCCTGGCAAAATTGGATATTATTAGTCTCATACTAAAAGGCAATTTAACAGCAGAGCTTTCAGCAGACTATCAAGTAGATCTGTTTTCTTGCACACCCTCTGAGAGCCCTATTAGGCCCTTCCGCTCTGCAGCCCTTGCCCTTTACTGCATGCTGGGATTTTTGTTTTAGTGAGGAGATTTTTCAGCAGTTTTACTGCTGAAAAATATGGAAGGTTTGTCATGCTGGTTTGTCACTTCATCATCCATTAAACTGCCTTCTCAAACTGGGAGCTGCTCTGTAGGTTTCCTCAACAACTTTCATAAAATAACATCTCACTCAGCTTGTTTCAGACAAATATGCAATGGTTACATCTAATACTGGGCTATCAGCAGGTAGGGTAGACTTTGGCTTTAGAAAGGCACTCAGTTGTTAAATTTTAGATCTTCAAAACAAGTGAGAAATTCCTTTCAATGTGAGAAAGAAAAGATTTCTGGATAATGTTACAGAATTTGTCCAGCTGTTTGTTTTAAACTGCAATTAAATTATGTATAGAAACTAAGAAAGAACCAACAAGGTAACTGACTTAAATCAATGAAACAGAGAGATCTCATCCCTGCATTAGGCAACACACATCTCTCTATATGTATCTAAAGAGAGGCAGAGAGGGATTTTACCACTATTCTTTGAGTAACTCTGTGAAGGGCTAGGACCCATAATTGAGACCAATCTCAAGAGGCTTCTGTGGGGCTTCCTTGTATCAATATTTTTGGTTGGAACATACTGTCATTTCCCCCCCCCTCCTCCCCGTTTTTACATTTCACACTAGCAACCCAAGAGAGAGAGAAAAGAAAAAGGAAAGTCCATTATATCACGTCAGGAAAGAGTAAGGATGATGGGTACATGGTTGCCCTGTGTCCAGTGGTGATTGATAACTCCCAGCACATTGCATTCTTTTTGCTTTGACTTTTCTGTCTCAATTGAGGCTACAACAGGATGCTGAGGCCAGCCTCAAATTTTGATATATCTCCTTTTCATTAATCAATTCCAGGCTTGTAAAAGGTGGAATAAAATGCTCTTACATATTAAAGAACAGTTACAGAAGAGCAAGGCAGGGATTTACAAACTCACCTCAGCATGGGGCTGCCCTGGTTTCTTCAGAGATGGCACTGTGGTGGTGCAGGAGGAGCAGGGCTGCTCCATGGGCCACACAGCAACTGCAGGAGCAAAAAGCAGTAGTAGGGCTTCCTTTGGCTCTAACATCCTTGGTGCCCCAACACAGGCACTCTACCAGTTGTCTCAGGGAGACTTACCCTGCATGATGGTCACTGGTTGCAGATATGAACAATGGCTCTTCCTGCAAGAGTGTAAACCTGGGTTGGCTGTGATAAGTCGTCAAGCTTCTAGCACCATTCTACCTTCATGTCACAAAGAGAAAAAACCCTTTCATGAGATGAAAACAAAATAGTAAGATGAGGGATGATAGCTAAACATCCTCATGTGCTCATTCCTGAAGCAACAAAAAGCAGGGTCTCTCTCCCTCTGCCAGGGGAAGAGTAATTCTTCAACAAGACATACTTTTGGAAGAAATAAGATTCAACAGATGTGCCTGTGATTTTTCCTTAACCCATACAGTATATTATTATTATCATTCAGTTACCCAAACTCTATTTTCAGTCTGCTTAAAAGGGAAAAATGAAGATTTTTAACTTTGCATGATATGCAAAGAAGTCATGTATTCTAGCATTCATAGCAGGACATTGTGCCTAGGCTAGGGTACAGCTGCTCGAATTTTGCCTCATTTACAAGCTGGCAGTGATAGACCAAGCAGAGAGGACTTTTGGTGTTGAAGAATGCTGAGACCATCTTGCCAAACAGTCTCAATTTAGACCCATCATGAGCAAGTGCCAGACAGACACTTCCTGGCTGAGGCTGGCACCAGTACGGCTGTGCAGGCCCTGAGAGGAGTGTGAGAGCCAGAAGTGCCGGGTAGGAGAAATGCAAGAGCTGATAATATCTCTTTCAGCATATTTTGATGAGTAGGTATATTGGGTCTGGCTGGACTGGAGTTCATTTTCCCTTAGAACTTCTCACAGTGCTGTGCTTTGCATTGGCAGCTGAAAAGGTGTCCACACCAGTCAAGGGGCTGGGGGCTGGGGGTGGGCAAAATCTGGGAGGGGACACAACTAGGAGAGCTGACCCAAATTAACCAAAGGGATATTCTGTACCACTGTCAGCTCAGATATGAAATCTAAGGAAAGCAGTAGGAAGAGGGTGAGTGACTTTTGCTGTTTACAAGGTTTGCCTTCTGGAGCAACCACTCCACCTGCTGAAGCCCTGCTTCCCGGACAGTGGCTGAACATCTCTCACGGATGGGAAGTAGAAAATAAACTTCTTTTTTTCCTTTTTGCTTATGCACTCCCATACTTTCACTTTTGCTTTACTAAACTGACTTATCTCAATCTAGAAGTTGTTTTCCATCTCATTCTCTTTCCCCATCCAGCTGGGAAGGGGAGTGGTGGAGTGGCTTGATGGGCACCTGGCACACAGCCGAGATCAGCCCACACAACAGTGGACACAACAACACATAATTGTATGTGACTGACAGTCAATCAGTCATTTTATACTGTAAAAGACCAGTCCAACTTTTTCATGGAGGGGATTTCTTGCAGACCTCTTGAAGGCATGTGAAGAACCTTCCCTTGCATGGCAATGACCCCCAAGGATACCCTCAAGGCTGGGTGAAAGCGATTGCCCATGGCCATTGGTATTGGTGAGTAACATCAATATATATTTGATAAGCTAGCTCTGATATTATTAATAAGAAGTGCACTATATTTTTAGTTTTATTGTTTAGTAAATAATTGTGATTAAAGCCTTTTGTCCTTTTTTATTTTCACTTTTTCAATTTTTACCTTTTTACCTAATCATTAACAATTTTTAAGAAATCACTCATTTTATTAATATTGAATATCTGGTTTGCCATTCTTAATTCTGCAGGACAAACTTGGATAGAGGTTCTATTTCATTCACCTATGCAATTCTTTAGACATAAACTAATGACCAAGTCTGGGGACAGGATTGGATCCAGCTGCACCTCAACTCCTCTCTGAGAAGGAGTTTAGAAAGCATTTGTGATGCAGCAAGAGGGTCTCCCTAATAAACTTTTCCTGAAGTTCCCATTTGGTTGTGCAACAGCATCCAGCATAAAGGCTGTGGACAGCTGTTGTCCCAGCCCTGAAATGGCTTTATAGACACCGAGAAGGGTGGAATGGGGGATTGCCAGTACTGGGGAAATGCTGGGCTTTCCAAATAACCTGCAAAGCCTCCAGGCCTCCAAATCTTCCTCTCCCTTCTCCTTCAAGGCACCAAGAATATGAAGTATAAACACAAATTACAGCATTTCTGTGGGCCCTGGTTTTCCAAATCTCAAGAAGTGGGGATTAAATGAAATGTCTGCATTTTCTCCACAGAGACAGGAGACATAACGCAGCTGATTTTGGACACCTGACTGAATTATACAAACTAGGGCCATGAACCATGTCACCAAACTCCCAAAACTGGCTCTTTCCCCTTGGGGCCATTTGAATCCCAAATTGACACAGATGCAGGAGACTGTTTTCAGGGGATGGACTGCAACTTCTGCTTCAGATCTCAGGAAAATTCAGAGTGGCTTCTTGTCATTAGAAAACGTTAACTAAATCTCTAAGGTTTAATTCAATTAAAAATAAATCAGAATGTGTTACTTTTCTCCTTTACTAATCCCAGGTGGTTTACCTTGGTCTTTCTGGTAATGGGCTTTTGGCAAGTGTTTTTTCCCACACACATTATGGAGCAGAGAGAAGTAATGCTCTTCAGACACTCATGTCACTGTGCCTGCCTGCCTGCCTTCCAACAGGTGTGAAGGTTGTGACTGGCTTCCCAACACAACCCTAACTAGAAAGGCTGGAAATGCACAATACTTCCTAGAGGAGCCTTGCCTCCCACCCCAATAAACAGAGCAAGGGAAAGCATGTGTCACCTGCCTTCACTCTGAAGATCCCCCAGATTATCTCATAAGTGCATAGTGCCTTCTGGTGTTTAACACCACAGCTGCACTTCAGCCAAAAACACTTCAGGGGCTCGGATTGGTTGTCAGGTTAGTTTTGCTTAAGCCTGACTCCACCTTTCATGTGTGAGATTGGATTTAAAAAAACCACCATGAAGACAAGAGGTAGGGTCATGATCAAAACTGGATATGAATAGCCACAAAGCAAGCTATTGTTTCAGTGAAAAGCAGTGTTCTCGAGGCATAATGTATTAAACCTAAATATGACAACAAAGCTTTCTCTGTTCCTTTAGTATCAGCTCAGAAAGCTGTCTGCAGTCTCTAGATGGCACTGTGACTCTTTATAATTATTAATGTAAAATGTAAAAAAGTACATTGCCAGCTGAGTAAGAAGTCACAGCTGCCAAGTAACTATCTTCCATCCCTTATATTTCAGACATGTAATAATAGCTGTGTTTATAGTGCCTATTTACTTCTTGGGTCACGGCACAAGCTTGTACTTTATAAAATTCCTCTCTCAGTGTGTTCATAGTTAATACTACACATACAGCCAGCTGGTGCTGTTTTACTCTTATGTTCTTTCTTAAGTAATCTGAATTATCCAATTAGAGATCCCTCCCTGCCATTCAGTCCCTGTACTCTGGATGTAGCAGTACCTATGGCCACGTTGTTATGTCTGATTAGAAGCACATAACTGAAGGGTTAATCAGCTGTTCACAATTGCAGGGTATTGGTGTGATGCATCAGTGCTACTGAATTTACTGCTAGCCATCATGTTATTAAAGGCATGGAAAGATATATGATCCAAAATCTTAAATCAATAGAGATAATATTTTTTCCTGCTTCCAGAGGGGAAATTAATATAATTTAAGAGTTTTCAAAAATAAATCAACTTTCCAATCTATATTACTAATCAGAATAGCCACTTGCAGAAATATAAATATAGGTGGTGGGGGACGAACAAACAAGATCAGGATCAACAGCAGGTTCAAGATCACAGGCACCTTTTGTATTATCAGACTGGCATTTAGTCACCTCCTGATTCATAATGATAAAAGCCTCTAACATGATTTCCTTAATGGAATACAGTGTAATAGCTATTATAATGAAAGATCAGGCTCAACATTTTGCATGAGCATTCTGGGTATTTGGGCTGCAGTTGGATGTTGTCTCTAAGAGCACTACAGAATTAGGATGAGAGAAGAACAGTTTTCACAAAGAAACTTAATCTGTTCCAACTCACTGAAAAGTCCAGTACATTGTATAATCCTTTCTTATTTGCAATAAATAGTTTTAAATAGTGGTATAGGTTATCATTATGTGACCATACCGTGTTTCAAAAGGAGATATAAATAAAATTACAATGAAGGCACAACAGCTGGAATAAAGTTATCAAGTGAAAAGGACAGAATTCTTTGTGGTCACGTACCAAAGAGGCCTAAGCTGTTTTACCCTCACCACTAGGATGCAAAGGTATGCATCTTTCTTAAATTCAACTCAAATGTTTCAGATTTGCACAACAATGATTTCACTGCTATAAACACAAGGAGAAGCCTAAGCCAAGGCCATAGGGCCTGAGACAAGCAATTGGTTCAGTTTCTGTCCTGCAGAGTGGATGCAGGCTCTATTCAGACTAGGTCTTAGTGATTTCTTAGCACAGCAATCAACGAAGATGGCAAGAGGACATGGAGAAATAATGATCACTACTGAATTCCATTATGTCCTAGACAAATCTCTCCATGTATCAAATTTCTTTGTAATATCAGGGACCAGAGAGCATTATAGTGTAAGGATGATCCACACAAATAGTGCCAATAAATAATGCTGGCTCATAATTTTGTGTCTCAGATCTCAGAGGGAAAATGAGACACAACTGTAAGATATAATTAATAAATTCTTGAATAGGTGAAGTAAGGAAACTTCAAACTTTTAAAGTTAGTTTTCAAGTGCTACATTTAATTTTTCTAATATCCTCAGTGTTCCTCCAGGATTATTTGCCTGTTTTGGGCAATTCTCATAGCAACAAGGAATTTTACCAGAACAGCCAAGCAGTGCCCTGCCCTCAGAAGTGGGCATTGAACATTCCCTGAAGCAAACTCAGGCTACCTGGTGCCAGTGCAAGGTGGGAGAGGATTTATGACCATTTGAGGGTCCCATTCTGCAGGATGAAAATGATTAGGCTCCAGTTGCTGCTGGTGCAATGTGTACATCTGCTGGGCTCGAACTGTGGCCCCAAACAGCCTAGAGAGGAATCTTTTACATCAACAAGTGTATTTTGTTGTTGTTTTTGTGTAAATATGCTGCTATACAATCAGCAGCATGGTGGAAAAAGCAATTACAACTGATTGACTTCTGAAGATCACAAATCCTCTCTAAGAACAAGGCATCACATGCACTTCAGCTGTCATAGGGCTTATGGGAAATGGATGGACCAAGGCAGGCATAGAATTACAGCAATAAATCAGTTTATACCTGCTTCTTGCCTCAGTGTCAATGAGACTGTGTTCTGACCAACATTTAGCTAGAAATTTGAACTAAATGAGAAGTTAATCTGAGGTAATCTAGTTTCTATTTTGCAAAATGAATACCATATTTTTACTGCCCATATCCAGAGAAGAAACAAAGTGAAAGCGGATTTTTTAACGGAACAGCTGTTGCAATTTTTTTTTTTTGGTCCTATCTCCCATTCCCTACATCTTCATTCAAACACAAGAACAAGGCAACTGATGGTGCACCTTACTGTAAATATGGCACTTCAATAATTCTGCACCTCTTTTTTCAGTTTATACTGTGCTCCTTTGGAAATCTTAAAATCTATTGGTTTTATTCACACCAGAAAGCTACAGCAGATGACTTGTCAGTAAGGTCTACCTGCTTCTGGTTCTCAAATGCCATTTACTTACAGATTTAATGCCATTTTAACACTCTTTGATTCCAGGACATCAACTCACATCTGCCTTCTTGCTGCATTACAGAAAACAAAACCCAATCTTGTTCTATGCCAAGATGAGAAGTATATTTTATCTAGGGAACAGAAGCAGCATTCAAAGACAATTCACAAATCTGGCTTCCAAATCAGTGAAAAACTGATAAAAGGTTATTATGAAAGATAAAAGTTGTTTTGAGGAAGATTTGAAGGTGGGGGAAGCCTTGTTTCTTATGTATTTGTGCCATGAAGTTTCACTTTCAATTGCAACTCACCTGTTTAGGGGGGTACAGATTTTTATTCAAAACTTATTTAAAGAGTTCAGATTTATCATTCTTTCATGATTTTGACTGAAAAAAACCCCAACATAATCTCTTTTGTTTCAATGCAAAGATTTGAAAATATTTTTTTTTTTCAAGGTTTGGGATTTGAATATTTCAGAACTTTCCTCTGAAAAGCAATAATGATTTAGCCATTGCCCTGCTTCACAGTAAAATTGATCAACTTTTAGCCTATTTTCCTACTGGAAATTCAAATTTTTAAATGTCCTGATTTGCACTGTGATTTCCTTCTTTCTTTTTCTTGGCATCTGCCTCATCACACCTCAAGCACAGAGACAAGGAAACAGTTAAATACTTTTTTTGAGAAGCTTCTCTGATACCTGTCTGATGTTATAAATCACTACTTGCACTTTGACTGTCCTGGAAAAGTTATGTAGGCTTTCCTCATGTAAAACAAGACTGGGAGTTAACACACAAAGCAATCTTTGTGTACTAGTTGGAATAATTTGGATAGGGGTACAGTAATCCCTCCTACCTGACAGCAGAGTATTGGCAATGTTTGCCCTAGCCATCTGATTAAGCACTCCAGTGCTTCTGAACGTGGGGCCTTAATATTTTACTCCTTTTTCTGATTGTTCAGTTTCAAGTAATCAAGTAATTTAGATATGTTACAATGGCATATTTGTTATTAATTCAGCTATTAATATATTTCCCTAAGGGAAAAATCTGCATCTTACTCTTTTTTTGTCTGGACACTCTTCATAGGCCCAGGCTGTGTAAAACTTCTAAAATCAAAGCATTTAGTGCAAGCTTTCAGCATTTTAACTTGGAATTTCCCTGGGGCTTTCCTTGGCTTTTACTTGAATCTCATTTTTCCTTTCTTTGCTTATGATATGAAGGGATTAGTTGAGTGCAAGTAATTACTGCCAGTCAACAGTTTCTCTTGTAGTTCCAGCCTATTTGCTGTGCCCTGAGAGTCTCAGCAATTATTCTTGGTTCTTTTTCTGTACATGTGTCTCTTTGCTTATCTGTAAGAGGTCCTGAACAAGTACAAATCTTGAAGAATGACATTGAATCACCAATGCCTTTTGCAGCACCTCCTTCAGTTTCCTTGTTAGTCAAATGCTTCTGACTTGTTTTGTGTCTTGTGCTTTGTTTTAGATCAGTCTTTTAAAATCTCTATTGCAGGTATTCACAGAAAAAAACTAGGCTCACCTTTGCTTGTTTACTTTCTTAATATAGATTTTACATTTATGCATTTGAAAGTAAACACAACAAAACACCCAAGCCATTAGCACAGTGATGTTTCTCACATGACAGAACTAAAGGGGATTATAATGTACTTGTGAAAATCCACCTTTTTGAAACTGGAGCTCTGCTCCCTAGTATCACTTGAAATTATTGTGGTAACATCTTTTTTTATTAGCTGGTTGCCAGTAGCTGTCTTAGTGCTGTCTGGCATTTTGTTCCTTAATGTGCTTTTCAGTGTAGCTGTGTAGCAAGCGAGGTTGCATTCGGTGTCAGCTCCTTTGTGCTTCGGTATTTCAAATGTGAACCTCAGTCTGCTGAAGGCCACATCCAGATTACATGGGCTGACCCAGAACTCAGCGTGGCTCTTGCTNCCAGAACTCAGCGTGGCTCTTGCTTCCTACACTGAATATGCATGCTCCTGGCTGACCACAAGAGTCCTGCCTGCTTTCTGGTGGAGGCCAACACTAGCAGAAGCAGTAATCACATCCCAGGAAGGACATGGCTATTTTACACTGATGCAGAAGTATAAAGTTATAAATAGATATAAAGGATGTTTATCAGTTCCTGACCTTTACTTGAAGAATTCAGAGATTTGCAGAAACACAAGGGAATCCTATTTCAACAAATACTATATTGTGCTCTTAAAGAGGGAACAGTGAAAAAAGGTTTTTTTCTGATTCTGTACTGCTGTGTGAAATACTGCTGAAGTAGCAGCCAGATACTGCTTTGCTTTCTGGGCTGTTATTTCAAATGACTTTCAGAAAATATCAGCTTCGGTTGTATCAATAAATAGAGGACAGGCCTTGCTATTGCCAGTTTGGCAAGATCTCTACCAATACAGACATCCAGTCATAATGTTAGTCACTGCTAAGCGGAGAGGGAAATTAAATTTTCCTTTTATTCCAAGTGAGGAGGTGATTTGTAGTATTAAAATAATGGTGAAAACGTGCATAAATTAAGGGACTCAAGCCTTAAAACATTTGTTTTCAGTAATTTTCTGCTTTTACAAGGTAACATCTTTCATAATGTTAAGCCTACTACAGACAGCTACAACTGTGTGCCACCTGTATGCCAGTCAATCACATACATTTTCTATTATTTAACTATAAATCTTTATTTCTGAATAATATTTACTGCGGAGTAAAAGTACAGAAACTGTAGAATAGTATTGTTTCCAATTGCAGTAAGGACAAAAACCAAAAGCTCTGTTTAAATGGACTATTCAGACTTCAGCGTATTCTGGGTGTGTTATACTGAGTGTTCAGGGGGAAAACCACAATTTTTTTTTACACAGAAAGCTTCTGTCTCAGGTTTCAAATCAAGCTCTGTTTTGTAACCTCTTTTGATCAGTCACAGTATTTCCTTACAGAAGTGGAAAATTATGCATCAAACTGAGGATGCTGACTAGAAATGCTAATTTCTAAATGCTGGCTTAAAATGCTATTCTTAAACCATTTTGAGCAAATTATTTAGTGCTCATTTTGCTTTGCAGGCACAGTATTCAACAGCACATGGCTGAAATTAGGAATCTTTCTGATTTCTCAAGCTAAGCACTACTGACTATTTTAAAGTGACTTTATATGGTTCATAATGCCTTTGACCTCTGTACCCCTACCCAGCATTTTAGGTAAGTTCTTTGTACTTAGGGTCAGCCTACCACACATAACCTTGCTTGTGTAACCAAGGCCAAAATAATTCCATCTGTCAGTCTTGAATTCCATAAATTATACCACCCTTGAGCTCTGAGGCAAAGAAAAATCTTTCAGGCGGTGTTGCTGGTTAATGAATTCAGCCCTTATGTGTGTTACACAAGGGTCATCTTACCATACACCATTCAGGCAAAACAGTGATTGGAGGAACAGGCACAACTTCTTCTTGGAAATTTCTCTGACAAGCTTGGGGCACAAAGCCTGTGCTTTTCAAACGATTTCCTCTTCATGACAGTGTTTTAGCGTGACACTTTCTTAACAGTCCTGCCAACTCCAAAAATGTATTCCCTAACATTTCCCCTGTTGCCCAGAATGACTTCATTGGCTGACCATGATGATATGCTCTAGATCAATAAGGAAGAATCGGGGATTTCTGGTCCAATATGCACCATTCACTCTTCATGTGGCCTATCAGGCTGCCTACTGCAGACAAACACTGACTCTAGAAATAAATTCTAGTTTAGATGGAACAAACCAGAGAAATATGGCAGAAAACCATTTCTACAATCATACAATAGTTAAGAGTTTTCAAGACCTTTAAGCAATTTACTCTTGTTTTTTAATAAAACACGTCTCTCCCTATTTCCCACCTTTGTGCCCCATGGTAATTGGCCCTTTCCCTCAGCCCTGCCCCAGGCTATGTGACCCAACCTCCTTGCTTATACCACACTATAAAAGCAGCTGTTCGACCCCCTACCCACATTGGGGCTCTTCTGAGTAGTTCTGGTGCTGTTTGTGTTGTGGTTCAATAAACCTTGTTGTACCAAATTGCTGCTCTGAGGAGACTCCTTCTACCCTTTATCCTTCTTGGGTGAGTTGTGTGGCAGTGGACAGAGCCTGTGTGTGAGTGAAGCCAAAGACAAGCAGCATCCCCTGGGATCCAAGAGTCTCCAACCCCAAGACCTCTGATGCAGGTGAGGCTTTGGGGGAGTCCTCTCT
>VWYI01032895.1:163-38035 GCA_013399455.1 Anthoscopus minutus
ATTACATTACCTTTGTAGGGTTCAAAATTGACAGTAAGCTAAACAAATCCTTATTTCATAGAATGCATAGAGTCCCAATATTAGCATTTAATAGAGGTGTTAATTCCAAACAAACAACTGTTACTTAGACATGCATGGAAAGAGAAAATGGCAAAATTACCCTTACTCTTTCAACATACTCCCCGACTTTCCTGATTGTTGAAAGTACTGATGGAAGAGTTTACTCCTAGCTTTTTTCATAAGGAAGATCCATTCTACATCACTGCCTTGATTTGCTTCAATTTACTTGTCAGGAATTTTCTAGGAGCTACAGCTTTCAGCCAGCTGTTTCAGTCTAAACCAAGTTCTCTTTAAAACTGGCAATGCATTTTAGGCCATGAGAGAAAATGGATGATGTCCTTCTACAGCTTTTCTTCTGCTGTACTGATCCAATCAACCCTGAGGAAAAACATCAACACTGAACTCTTAGGTTCTGAACATATCTAGGGCCTAAGTAGAAAGGCTTCAGAGAACGCAGAAGATAATATGGAGCTGCAGGAGGATCTCAGGGAATATCTATGTGTATCTTCTCAGGGCCCAGCTATTATTAGGATTCTGAACATGCATGACTGTCGATTTCATTAATAACCACTCACAAATAGGAATTCTGTAAGCTTTTTTTGCAAGTAAGATATGTAATCCTACAACATATTTTATGCTACTGAGTTTCATAATTTAATGTAAAGCTTTATGTGAGGTACTTTCATTTAAATCTCTTCTGGTATTTTACTTGGATGACGTTTGATTTTGATATGAAAAATAATGAATATTGCATCTTCTTTAGAGCACCTGTTTATAGACTATCCTATCTCCTCAGTGCTTTTGTTTGAGTTTAGTTTTGGGAGGCAGGTGGTATAGGTTGGTATTCTTCTTCTTTTTAAACACAAGAGGCTACCAAGTTTAACATTTTTTGTTCTCTCTATCAATGTCACAACAAAAGCTGTCATCCAGCGCCAATGAATTACCTGAGCAGAATCAATAAGGTGAAAGTATAGCAGAATACAAAGCATTTAAACACTAATGAAGAGAAAAACCCTAAAGAAACAATACTATAAATCTAAGCAAAAAAATGTAGTTATTTCAATTCTTAATTAAAAATACTGTAAGGTAAATGTGAATAGATTAGTCAGAGCTCATAGGTGAATAAGAGAGGTTAAACCACAACTGGAGGGTAGTTACACAAGCAAAATGAACCAAAAAGAAGTCAATGCTCATGCACAACAGCACACACCAGTCTCATGTTTATTCACCAGTGGTTGAAGGTAAAATAAACATCATTCACTCAAAACTACACAAGATGAATGATTTTTTTGCTTATCATTTAATTGGTCTAAAAAGGACAATTATACTGGAACTTACCTTAGATTGGTCTCCCTTAACTCTCCCATGTGTCCTTACATCATCTTTGCAAGTCATCACATCAAATCACACAAATACTATCCTAAAAACCATCACACAAAATCACCGACGTTCCTCCCTTAATAAACTACACTCTGGTTAATAAAGGATACACTTTATTTTCCAAAGCTTTTACATTACAGATATGCAAGACTAGAATTTTTGTACTCAATAAAATACAATAAATAGCTATAGAAGAGACTGAAATTACAGAGAATGTCAGCATTGAGTCAGAAGGTAACTCTCAACTGACTTAATTCAGAAGCTAAAAAGCTGAACAGAACAGAGACCATTAAAAGCCTTAATAGGTCTGCAAAAGTGAAGACAGACACTGTAAGGCAATATAGCATAACACAAAATGGGCCATTTGGGAAGCATGCAGTGAAAAGCACAGGCTCAACATCTGCTGTACTTAGCACAGAAAGATGTGTCAGCTTTCCTAAGTGTTTTTCTTGGAGCCAATGAAAATTGTTTGCAAAGGCTCCAAGAAACAAACAAGGCATAACACATTCTTGAGAGGATACTTCCCTGTTAGTTCCAAGTGTTTGCAAGGCTGTGTACTAGGAGGACTGGCGTTATTCTGAATTTTGCCTCTACAGAGTAGTAAAAATACTAAAGAAAATTGGGACAATTTCAGGCAATCTAAGAAATCTAAGAAACCATACAAGTAATGTATAAAACATGCTTTTAAAATAGGACTGTTCAAACATCTTTGTCTATTAAATGAATTGGCATCTTAGAAAAGCAGTTAAAAGATTTCTTTTTTCCTATTTCCATATTTAATGCTCTTAAAAATCCTCTTTAATAAAAAAATCTTAAAATTCCCACGAGAAGGGATGGTTGATCCTAAGAAAGCTTAGTATGAAACCTATGTCCTAGTCCTGAATTAAAAGTACTGATGTTTTGTTTTCAAATGCATGTGTAGGTTACATCACTTGTAAAAAGCTTGGAGGCGCATTCTGTTTGGATCTTCTGGATGTCTCAGGGCCACTCCACTTCGCAGCAGCAGCTCAATGTAAGGGGTCCAAAATGACTCATTGATTTTTACATAAGGTTCATGTGGTGTGGTCATCAATTTGTTTATCAGAATCTGGAAGACCAAAAGGATAAGATTTAGGAAATTAACAAAACAGCTAGATTTTTATCTCCTTTAAACAAATTTATACAAATTATTGTGATGTAGGCAATATAAGAAATAAAGGACTACAGAAGAAATATGAGACCTGTTCAAAGTAGAAGCAAAGCAAAGGCCTTCCAACTAACTTCATAATATCTTTTATGATGTAAAAGTTAGAAGCAGAATCCTCTTTTTTCCAGAAAAACTGTAGATTAAATGCTGTATCTAAATACAAAATTAATTAATAGAGTTAAAAACAAAATCAGTTTTGTCATTCTTTTTCAGTTCATGGATATCATATTCATGCCCTCACCATACTGCTCATGGGGAGTACTGCACATATTACAGATTAAATAATCTTACTTATCCCATGGTGCTCTTTCTATTTAACCGAGATATTTCATCTTTCTACTCAGATCTTTTAAATGTTATACTGTCCCAATTTCAGTAAGTACAAAATAGTTTGCCTCTTAGTGCTAAAGACAAATTCAAAATCCTTACTACCAGATTTTATATTTTTACACCTCTGCTACTAATAAAAGACCCAAATAAACAACCGCCCTTTTTCAGAGCATTTTAAAGAATTTTTCCAGTTAATATGTTTTGTACTCCCAATGTTAAGAATTTACTCCAAATGCATTATTCTAGACAAATTTTACTTAGTTTTTTCTGACATCTGATACTCCAAAATAGACTTTATGGCTATAATTTTATCTGTATCTCAGAAAATATTTTTCAAATTTAATGGGGACTTCAAGCTAGAACATGACTCAACAAAGAAAAGCCTTCCAGAAGACAAAGATAAGGGGCATTAACACTTTAGGTCATGATATTAACATTCAAAATGAGTCTGAATTTTTCAAAAAGTGTTTTCTTCCAAATGGAAGTCAGACATTGAACTTGAGTATGTTCACATTTTCAAAAAATTAACAATATCAGAAAAATATGAAGAGCAATTTTAAAGCACTAGAAGAACTTGAAATTTCTTGTTCCATAAGGGCTATGGCTACTCTAAATTCTTATCTGTTTTCAAGATCTGCCTATATTGGCATCAACAGGTATGCTGAGAAGCATACCATTGAAGCATGTAAAATTATTTTGATGATGTAAGCACAAAGCCTGGGCTTTAAACTACAGTACAATGTCATAGTGATTAGATGATAGTATCTTAATACCAGAAAGTTTTTATAAATCATGTTTTGCCTCAAGGAAAAAAAATTTCCCCAGGGACATCTTACATATAGAAGTCTACAACTGTCTAAGGAGGAAAAAGGAAAAATTTCACTTCAAAAGCTAAATTTAAGACAAGAAGGAGAATTATGCTTTGCAATTCACATTAATTGCAGTGTAATGAAAAATTCACACTAAGCAATGCTTGTATACTTATAAAATCAATTAGAAATGCATGAATCAGATTAATTCTTCTCCTTGTATGAGTTAATAACCCAGTTAATGCACAAGACTACAGGTCCTTCTGAGGCCACACAGTAATTAGTCCTTCTGTTATGTATATTTCAAAAATATTTTTCTTGAAACAGTATAAAATAGAGCATAAAATGGACCTCTTTTTTTTTTTTGTTAAACATAATGTCTCTCCCAGCATGAACCACTAAGGCACATAAAAATTCTCTGAACTAAACACTGTAAAATCAAGAAATGAGACACAGCCGTTCTCCAGCCTAAACTGAACATTATTGTCACACCTCTTGTAAAAATTTGGCGTTTCCTTTCATAGGAATTAAAATAGAAAACTGACCTAGATTTACAGAATGATTTGGGTTGGAATGTACCTTAAAGATCATCTCATTCCCATCCCCTGCCATGGGCAGGGATATCTTCCATGAGACCAGACTGCTCAAAGCCCCATCCAACCTGGCCTGGAACACCTTCAGGGATGGGGCATCCACAGCTTCTCTGGGCAACCCAGTGCCTCAATACCCTCACAGTAAAGAACTTCTTCTTGACAGCTAATGAAAATATTCATTCCTTTAATTTAAAACTATTCCCCCATGCAAAAAACTGCTCTCTGTCTTTTTATAAGCCCCCTATTGGTACCAGAAAGCCACAATGAGGTCTCCATGCAGCTTTCTTGTAGACACATTCTTAATGACTCTAGATTAACTGTCTTAACTAAATGCCACATATTGTTATTTTTATTAATAATAAACACTTCATGATTATCATCATCATCATCATTACATCTGAATATTTAAAAACTCCTCAGATCTCAACATAGTAAAAGCATCTTACCTCTAAAATGTCTCGCAATGTTATTAGTTGTACAGCAAGCTGTGCAGAACAGTTCTGGAAAGATAACCATCCCCCAGCCAAATTAACAAAACCTCAAACTATTCAGCAAAAATGTTGACAAAGTAAAATAATTACACAATTATTTGACTGTGTAGTACACAATAGATGAAAGCTTTTATGTAGATTTTGTCCCAACAGAAACACAAGGTAACATTTAAACTTACCAATTCAAAATCCTACACTTCAAGTGTAAAATTTTTTGAATTATCAAGAGGGATTAATCTAAAGTGACCACAATGTTTTTACCTGTGTTTACATTTAAATAAAACCAAGTACATTACATTTATAATGTAGTACAGAACATTCTATGAACAAGATTTGTTAGAGGAAAAAATATTTTTCATAAGCTTTAAAAAAAATGTTTATAATACAAATGTGATACAACTCAAGACTTCATTTCATAGTGCCTTAATATTTTTCCATGATTTAAAAGTGAATACTTGCTTTGAATTTAACTAAGAATTTGTCTTATCAAGGCTAAGAAATAGAATATTAAAAATTTTGGTGATATAAAAGGTAAAAAATGATAAAGTATCACTAGAAGATTACTTGTTTTCCTTTGTAGCAAGCAAATCCAGCCATTTGTCTATAGAGATTCCTTTGGAAACAATGTCAGTGGATCTGCTTGTATGTTGCATGGCAAACCTGATTCTTTAATTTTCCAGTTTTATTCTTTTTCCCAATGCACTTCAGTTCAGCAAAATAAAGGAGATAACATTCCACTGGCTTTCTCAATATTGCTGTTGAATATATCAATTTAAATCCTAAGACATTAAGAGGTGTGCAGCACCTTATGCAAACTCTGCTTCTGGGAAAGAGGAAGAATACAAGCAAGAAAGAAGAATATGCGAAAGGCAAGTTCTGGATCCTTTTTTCCAGTCACAGTTTCTAATAAATGCAACTGCAGAAAGTCAGAAGTTTCAGCTCCCAAGGAGAGCCTGTCCATGGAAACTCTGTAAATCCTGGAGCTATGGCCCAACAACATCTAGCTATGTGCCTTTACTTGGCTAAGGAAATAAAATCTGCGTCACCTATCTGCAAAAGCTCCTTAGAGCAAATATGAAGGTAATTCACAACCTCTGCAGATATAATTTCCCTGGTCAAAATTATTACTAATACAGTAAGTACTGCTAATCGCTTAATGCTTAGAAAGCCATTAAGCAAGATGCTCAACATTCATTATTTAGCCTGAAAGGCACCTTCTTCACTCTTCCAATCAGACAAATTTGCATAAAGAATATTTCTCACCCTCTGATTTTTCATATGATTATCTTGAAAAAAAAATCGATTTTTATCTTAGATTTAATATGTGAGATAATTGTTACAACAGTCACTACCCATATTAAAGATGTCGGGCCATGGCAATGGAAGCCAACCTGAACCACTGTGACCCAGTCTTCACTCCCAATACCACATGCATGTTGCCAGGTGAAAGGAGGGTGGAATCAGATCACAGAGGCTTGAATGCTGCAGCCATATCCTACAGACGTCAACCCTGCACATTCACCTCACACAGAACCATTGTGAACACAAAATGCTTCCACAAAGTGAAGCAAAATTACTGATGTGCAGAGTTAAGAGTTTGGTGCAGCTAGACGACTGAGCCAGGCTGATAATAGAAGTGAATAGTGTGTTGTCCTGAACCAACACAGCAGCAAATTTCAATGCCAGTGATTACAATTTGTATTTCTGACACTCAATAAATGTAGGCAAAAATGGCTGGCTGTCCTGCCTTCACAGTCAATTACTTAGATGCAGATTAGGGGATACCTGTAGTTAAGCCAAGTGATCCAAGTGAATCAAAAGATAAAGAAAAGTTATGAATTCACAAAGAGTGAAAAGAAAGGAAAAGACTTGTCAGAAAAATAGACTGTGTTTAAGAGTTCAGGAAATGCATAAATAAAATTTAAGCTAGGAAAGATAAAACCTTGTGTTGAAATTAATCAAAGTGGTTTTTTGTTTAAGTGAAGTGATTGGTGACAGCCATCATTATAGACCATTTGCACTCCACAAATTTAGTGGCCTTCTACAATAGAGTTAGAGTATTTCTGGAAAAGGAAGAACAAATTATGTCATCTACCTGGACTTATGCAAAGCATTTGACACTGTCCCATATGAAATTGTTTCTAAAATGAAGAGACTGAGAGCAAAATCTGTCATATTTACTAACTGCAGGAAAGGAAGGCATTAGTATGCAGAAAAACTAAGATTCAACAAAATAAAATATTTGAATAATACTTTACACATCATGTCTTGACATCTCCACTTGGTATTTTTATGCAAAAATATATCCTTATGTGCAAAACTGAGATTTTTTTTTTAATTGTAAAATCAGGATTCATTAGCTGCAAATTACAGACAAAAAAAGACAAGGGTGTGATTTGTTGCTTCGGTGATAGGTGTGAGCTAGTAGTTTTATTTATAATATTGTTTCTTAGCAGGTTGCACAATAGATGAATCCAAATGAAGGCAAACCTAGATATTGGGTATTACTAGGATAAGCTAGGCAATTGAAAAACACTCTTAACAGGATTAAAGATATTGCTAGTTCTATTAGCAAAGCAAAGAGAGGATATGAGATTGCTGCCATAAATATATCAGGAGGAATAAACACAAGAAAGAAACAGAGCTATTCTAAGGAAAATTCTGGTGTAAGAATCTGTATTAGACATGCATAAATTGAAGACTAGAAGCTATGAGACAGTTTCTAACCAGAGTACTGAGGTACTAGAAGAAAAAACACAGGAGAAACAGTAGTAACATTTATTTGTTCTAAAATGGGGCTCAATGATAGTATTGAAGAATTGAAAAAATATTATCTAGTTACATGAAATAACAGGGAACTGGATTAAAGAAATAATTTCTACTTCTGTAATGTTAAGTGTGTCTGAAATAAAAATCTGCCTTTTTTCATAGCTTTTTTTTGTATCTATCAAATAGTAATTGTAATTATTTTATTTTTACTGCACACTTTGAATTTATTATGCAAAATACTCCCTGGCTGCCTATTTTCCCTGAAGTTTTATGATAATTTTTGACCCAGTTTGCCTGAACAAAATCTGACGGTTAACAATCCAAACTACTCTGTAATTATAAACACTTTTCCTTATTGTTCCAAAAACATTGTTAGACAAGTAAAATTTGCTTTGCCAAGGAAAATAGAAATCTACTTGCCCAGTCAAGTAAAAAAATAAAAACAGAACAAAAGAGTCAATTTGGACTGAACCCCACACCATTTCCAAATTTGGCACAGCTTGCAGTTCAGTAAGAAATACAATATATTGCTATGCATCTCGTTGGGTAAAGGATATATGCATTTCTAGCATCCAGCTGGAAACAGCCTTAAAGAACATAAAACCAACCTGGAAAATATAAATTAAACCTAGAGGATCAGCTGTAAAAACTAAGTTTATTTCAAAATACAACTGCAGGTTCAATGCTAGTGACTTTAAACAGATATTGAATCTAATTAAATATAAATTGAACATTTCAAATTTAATGGGTTCTTACCTCATTTCTAGCATTTTCATCGTTCTCTGGAAGGGGAAAATATTCATCCAGGAATTCACTCAGAGCATTCAAGAGCTTTTTCTTAAGGGTCTTTACTTTCAATGTTTTTTTTTTCAGTTCATTGAATTCTCTAATTTTCAAACTAACAGTAAAAACATAACAAGAGAACAAGGAATCAAATCAAATAACTAAAAAGTCCTTCATAAGTAAAAAAAACCCCTTATTATCTATTGTTAGAAAGTCGACATCTTTAATCACAAGATATAGCAGCATTGTTTTCATACTTCAACTATAGATTACTAAGCAATTACTTGATCTATTAACAAAACATGGAATACATTTTAAGAATTTGCTTGCTCATTTGCTCCTCTTGATATTTAAATTCTTCAATTTATAACTCAAAAATGTAAAAATACCTTTTTGTGGAAGGTTGTTCAACTTGGGTATTGGGCTCTTCTTCAATTTCATTAATTGTATCTAGCAGCTGTTTCTGTTCCTCATACCACTGGTGTTCTCTTTGAAACATGAAAAGTAGGAAATGGCACAACAGATAAATAGTTTCCCTGGGCAGTCAAAAGAAAAAAGCTTACAGCATTCCAAAGTCTAAATTATTTTATTACCTTTTCAGCTCTTCTGCCAGTTTCTTATTCTTCGACCGAACTGTTGACAGCACCATTTCAAGATCATTTTTTACTTTCTGCAACTATTAAGAATAAAAAGAAATTAAACTACTGTTTGCAGGTAGCCCAGGCTGTAGTTAATATTTTATGGAAGGCTACATCTGTAAAATCTGATAAAGACAAAAGCACCTGTAATTTCTTTATAAATATTAAAATCCAGTTTAAAATGCAGTAGCTATTAAAAATGTCACCACGACCAGTTGCTCATTAGTGTCTTCTTGAAGCTCACAGAGCTTAACAAAATCCTTCATTTTACCTGAAGCAGACTGGGGAGCACACACATGAACTGCTCAGCTGACGAACAAGTTAGGAGAAAATGTCTACACCACTAGGACTGTATTGTCTAAATTACTGCAGCTGCTGGCAAGAATGAATCCATGCTACTTATACCACAGAAAATGTACAGAAAATGAAGAGGCATCCAAGAAAGACTGACCACATGCAAAAATTAAACGATCCTCAGTGCTACAGATGTATCTGGGACAGGAAGGATGGAGAAATAAAACTAATGTAGCCAGAAGCTACAGGCACTGCTGTATCTAGGCAACTCTCAATGAGCTGGGTCTTTCATTATAGAATCACAGAATGGGTAAGGTTGTGTTGAGGAATACATTCAGTGTGGGTAGCTCCAGGTGCAGCAGCAGTGGGGGCTGCAGGTTGAGCTCTGAGTTGAGCTCTGGCAAGAGCCCCAGGCAAGAGGCCATGAGCTGCCAACTCTTTTTGCAAGAACAAGGGGCCTGGGGACCTGTGGCCCTGCCAGGTGCCAGGACACTAAGACATGGCAGGAGCTGCCGATGCCTGGACTTTATTTACACTGGGAAGGTATAAAAGCCTTTTGGCTTTGAGGGTATAAAATTCCTTTGTTCTGGGTCCCTCCTCAGAGGCACCCAGCTCAAGCTATTATTCTGTAATTATGCCATGATTAAATTTTTTGGGGATCAGGATGTGTGAGCTAAGGGAAGAAGGAAACATAGACCTGAGCTGGTAAAGAAGCCTGATCTGTCTGTGTGACTGTGGGATGTGTAGCTGCAAATGGGTTTAGTGACTGACACTAAAGTGGCTCCTGGACAGGAAAGTTTCCTTAAGCATTGTGAGGAACCATAATGGGCCATGTGGTCCAACCTCCCGAATCAGGCAGGGGTTATCCAAGAGTACATGGCACAGGTTGCATCCCAACACTTCCTGAGAAACTCCAGTGAGGGAGACTCCACAGCCTCTCTGGCCAATCTGTTCTAGTGCACAGCAAAGCTCTTCCTTGTATTCTTCCACAACCCATTGCATCTTGTCCTATTGCTTGGTATTACCAAGAAGAGCTGACTCCATTCTCTTCTATAAATTGATGAGGGCCCCTGTTAGACCACTATGACCTTCTGCAAAATAATGTTACTTATATAAGCCTATGATCTGGATGTATTTTTTCTGCTTCCATACAAAATAGGAGAACTTGAGAATTTAGCTCAAAGAAATACAAATTCTGAAAATATGCTACAGAAGCAAGTATGCTCCATATATACAACATCTGAAAAAAACTGGAATCCTCATATCATCCCAACATGTCATAGCTATACAGGCAGATCAAAGTGTGTAATCTAACAACTTTTTGATAGTGACTCTTAACAGCAGTCGTGTTTGCTGTTGTGAGTGATACTAGAAGGCATTAGAAAAGGAATATTCTCAAGTCAGGTAGCACTTCTATGTCCCATCAATATAGTGTAATGTTACCCACAAGACATTCTTGATTTGCTCTTTCTTCCAATGGAGGAACTCAACAAACCATTTGCAAATTATTGTCACAGAACTCCAAGATAACTAACTCTTCTGTGTAACACATATTACGCAATTTTCTATTAAGTATGAAATGCAATATATTACAACTTTTTGTTTAAAAAATCACATACAAATATCTTAAAGGTAGGTGCCAGAGGATAGGGTCAGACTCTTTTCAGCAGTGCCAAGTGACAGGACAAGGGACAACAGGCACAAATTCAAATACAATAAATTCCATCTGAAAATTAGGAAAAACTGCTTTACTGGAGGGTAACTGAGCACTGGTGGCTGCCCAGAGAGGCTATAGTCCTTCTTTGAAGATATTCAAAAGCCACCTTGAAACAATCCTGTGAGGCACTTAGGGGCAGGGTTCATTGGTGGATTTGGATGGCTGGACTCGATCATCCTAGGCGTCTTTTCCAACCTAAACTATCCTATGAATCTATTTCCAGAGGTCCCTTCTTACTCCAGACCATTCTGTGACAAAAATCTTGAAAACAATTTGGAGGCGATCTTATTGCCCAAGCACTTACGCAGTATTAAATGAAAGTAATCTTGAAAAGTACAGTCCATAGGCTTCAGCCCTGGAAATGAGCCCTGTTGCATGATGTTGAAGATGATGGCTGAATTTTGCAAGGCATGGTCATCAGTCTCCCTGGCATGAGATTTCTGTCTCTTGGTGGCACCCAGAAAAATGGAACTCCAATCCTAAATGAGGTGTTGGAGCATTAATGTAGCAGGGATGTTGATTATCACATCATTTTCCTTGCACGCAGGTAAATTTTTTCATCTACTGTGATTAGATGGTGTGTCCAGAGGCAAAATACTGTTTCTTGTGCATTCCTCACTGACTTGTGCAATAAGTCAGTTTAAAATAACCTCACTCATTACAACTAGGAAATTTTACTAGTTATACTACAGGGGGAAAAAAGCATTAAAACAGCATAAATGCCTGAAGGAAAATACACAGCATTTTAGCAGTAGTTCACCCTAGGAGCAGCCATAGGAAAATGCAGCAATTGAATATATTCTCTTTTTTTCCAAGAAACAGACTTACCTCTTCTTTTCCTAATTCTCCCAGTACATCTGGATTGGTAGAAATTACTGAAAAATAAAATAAATTGTTTGGTTTTTGCATTGAATGATAAAGATTTATCAATACTGAGAAGCAGCCTGGCTAGAGAGAAATTTGTGTACCTTCTGAAAAATAGTTTAGCTCTCAGTAGCATTTTAAGCACATGCTGTGGTGTCCTGCTGAGCTAACATCCTATCACTATTCAGCAAGCTAAATTATACTGAAAAAAGCAGTGTTAATGCTTATGTGTCAGTTTTTATACCTGAACTAGCTCCAAGTACATTGGTGTAGGTGCATAATGAATAAACATCACATTCAATACACTTTAGACAAGTGAACCTGATATTTTCAGCAGAAGGTATTCAATCAACATTACCAACGTGGGCAATCAAATTTTTCCAGTCTTCCAATTCCTTGTTAAACAGACTCCCAAACGCTTGATCAGGACTATAGAACATGCTTTTAATAACTTCAGAAGCATGTCACCCTCCTTACTATTCACAACAGCAATATGTAGGGAGATGAATGGCCTAGAAAGGCCAATATCCTAACTGAAACACTGAAACACTGAAATACCTAAGTGAAATCAAAGTACAATTCAAGACAGAAATGTTTCCCCAAAATGCTTCTACAAAATGCAGTGATTTATGACACATGCATCTTAAGAATAAAAATGGAATTATTGTTTTTTACAGTATTCAACAGACTCCAGTAAATTCTCAGATCCATGTCAGCTTGCAGCTTCTGCATAAACAAATGACTTTTTTGAACTATTTCAATACATTAACAGGAGAAATGAAAGTTATTCTAACAGATTAAATCTTTATAAGACAGATTTTTTTGTGCAACTTAGGGCTTGTAATCTCACAAATACTTATTTATCTTAGAAATAATTATTAAAATAAAAAATCCTTTAACAAAAAAGGAAACCTTTAACCCTCTCATGACAGCATTAAACATCTTCTAAATACACACAGTAAATTTAATAAATTCAGAAAAGTACTTTCTTCAGTAATGTTATACTACTTATCTCAAAAAAATTTAAGAAGCTTCATATTAGTAGTTTTAAAAGCACTGTTTATTCTGAGATGAAGATCAGAAAAACTACTGAGTTAAAAATGCATTAAAATAAATGCTTCAATAAAATTCCTATTACTGAATTACTGTTTCTATATCTGAACACAAAATTTAAGTTTTGCTCCCAATTAAGCTTAAAAGCCGCGGGAAATAGCGGTCTGTGCTTTATTAGAGTAAGATTTCTTTATATACATGAATATCCTACCTACACATGATAAAATTAATTGGTGCACTTTTATTCACATTCACTGGCATATTTGAAAAAAACCTCATACAATCCTTCCCCTTGCCACTTCCTGCTGACATGGTCTTTATAAGCCCTCCCTTATCAATTATTATCAATTTCTGCAACTGCCTCATAACACTTCTTTATTTCTATATACCTATTCCTGAATTCATGCTTGCCATTCAATGTTCATATTGTGTGAGTATCAGAATAGAAGGCCCTGTCTTCCTAGGAAAGAAATCACTAACCATAATTTAGTGAAGGAACAACGCAGATCTAAAAGACTGGGAAAAAACACACTTATGCCAGCTGCAGCTATAAATTCACTGGTTCCTCAATCCACTATCAATTAAATCTTTTTCAGATGAAGAATCACTACACTTGCAAAAATCAAATGTCAGACAGAATTGCCTGGTGATACAAAGTACAATTACTAAGAAAAATACTACCAGATGCTAGGAATGTAAAAGCAACTACTATGCACATGTTTACACAGAAACTCATATTAAAATAAAACAAAAAGGTATTTGGCAGAATACTGCTATTTTACAAAGAAAACCAGAAATTATGCAGAGACCACAACTGTTGAAATGGTTTAAAATATGGTTGCTTTCACTTCCTGATTTTGCAAAGGTAAAAGTTAAATTTTATTTTTATAAGCCACATGCTTTCTAAAAAGTTTTAATTCAGCTGATTTAGCAGATCTAGAACTACATAAATAACACCAGAAATTGAGAAAGGAGACTAAAGTAAAAGCTCTGCAAAAATAAGATTTGCATTGTGAATTCAAGTCTGTTTGCCAATATTGTGCTCAAAAAATGTAGAACTGCCAAGTTATAACCTCTGAAAATAAGTTTTAAGATTGAAATGCTGACAGGTCCTCATTTACAGGAAATGAACTGGCCACTACTAAAAGCAAAAACCAAAGTAACAAGACAGCATGACATTCATGCTCTATTAGTAAATTGTATTAAATCAGTATTTCTGCTATTTCTATTTAGATAAAATCAGACAAGGTTTTCAATAAAGTAATTCTTCCTTCAAAACAAACAGTAGGTAGAAAGAAGCCAAGACAGAGAAGTAAGCAAACTGGACTCTTCATTCCTATACAAGCACCATAATGCTATTCAAATTCTTAGCAGCAACTTTCTTTCTTCCACTGGAAAGGGAGCCAAAAAAGGCAGAGATTTTACTGTAAAGTATTAATTATAAATAGATCATTTCTCTATTACAAGAATAAGATTTCTAATACGAAATATTATCATCTGGGAAGAAGTAAGAATGGTTGAACAAAGCAAGTCAGCAAGCCAAAAAAATAGGCCAAGGATACTTTTAAGCCAATAGCTTGAAGATTAATATACATATTTTAGTACAGAAATCTAACAGCCTCGGGTATTTTACCCAGATAAAAACTAAGTTCTTCCAATTAATTTGCTTTAAGCCAGAAGCTTATTCATGAACAGCAGCCAGGAACCAGTATGTTCCAAATTCACTCAATGACATGCCTTTGGTCTACATACCTCAGAAGCACTGGAGGCTGACAGTTCTTGGAGTGAGGCTTACAACACTGAACTATGAATTCATTCTAACAGAGCAACAGAATCTATTAATAAGAAGGAAAAAAATATTTTTCCCAGTTTCTCTTATTTAGTGATGAGATGCAGCAAGTACATAGACTTTGTAAAAAGTTGGAGAACTGAACTTTCAGTTGATCTGAAAAGTCATTTCCATTTGGCTAAATGACAAAACATTGGAAACCACCAAGTGCTGTATATAACACATTCCTATAATTTTGCAAATACTATAGAACCAAGCCTCTACTGGCATAAAAATATTCAAATGAGTCAATATATTAATATAAAGATTAACTAGAAGTTTTACTGGATTTTCAGGTGCTAACAAGTCCTTGAAAGGAGACATAACCATGAGTACTACCAGAATATTAATGACAGTGTAGTGTGACCGGTTTTAAGAATCTCTCTATGAGACATCCGAAAACAAAGACTACTTTGCTCACACTTATATCCTGAATGCTTTTATATCCACTATCTGGCCAGATCAGTCTTCCAAGAGAGTGAAATCTGTCAGCAGTGGTGCTTATGTACCAAGAGAATTTTGAAGAACTGAGGAAATTATACCTTTTGACTGATAATGCCTAACAAATGTAAGAACTACCATTAGTCTCAGTGGTTTGTGCTTCTCAGGATCAGTAAGTGTTCTGGATTCCTGTGTTGTTTAAAAAGTCTAGTCTCTTACCACTTTATCTTGACTGGAAATCTCCAGTATCCATTCAAAATATGTATTTTACTACAGTGTAAATGGCTGAGCACTAAAGGTCTACTTCAAAGTTTCAACTAGTACATCATAATATAATACACCTTTGTAAAATATTAATAAAAAGTAATCAGAAGATGGATGGGTAATGTATTAGTTTCTTAAAAGACAAAATGAAGACAATATTATTTGCCAAAGTATTTTTGTTTTAAAAAGGAAATACAAATAAAAGATAGAGAAAAAACAATCACACAGAAAAGAATATGAAGAAGGATAATGGGATAATGAACTTTTCATATTTGGTTAGGAGATCTGCTAATAGTTGTTTTTCCATTTAACTGACTGATGCATGGTGGTATGAATCACACACTTATTTGTCCAGAATCACAGGAATAAGTTATAGTGTAATTCTCTTTAATTTCAAGTTGACTTAGGACTGAAGTGCAAAAAATAATGAAGAAATGAAATATACATGCTACTTTTTAAAGTAGCATTACATTTATTTTAATTTTTAAGTAATTATAGAATGAAAATACAATCAGCAGATATTCAATATACTCACAGCCTAGATGAAAGAAACTTTGCAGAAGTTTATGTAAGTATTCTTTACAAGGAAATAGTTACTTACTTTCAGGTTTTCTTGTTTGCCACTGACGAGAATCTACAGTTAAAGCTTTCCATCGCAGCATTAACAAGGAAAGCTGTGTAAAAAGAAAAGAAGCATCTCTTGAAGTGTATTGAGTTGCACTGGCATAAAATGAGGTAGAACAGAATAGAAATTGAGTTATTAAGTTGATACAGCAGAAAACAAGAGAGCATCCATCTATTACCAATAAAACACTAGTTCCTTCAAAATATTTTACACTCACAGGGATCAAAAAATGTTTATATTATTTGTTCAAAAGGGGAAAATGAGGAGTGAGAGTTGGCAGAGTTGTGAAGGTCCTTCAGAGTAAGGTAAAGAAATGTCTTCTAACGTCATCTCTAAACCTCCCTTTGCATATCTTTGAACCATTCCCACACATAGTATCACTGAGTATCAGGAAGAAGATACCAGCATCTCCCTCTCCAATTCCCTGAGGAAGCTGTAGAGAGGAATCACGGCATTCTCTTGTTCCTTCTTTACAAAGTAGAGAAGCCTGAAGTCCTCAGCAGTTCCTCACAGGATATGCCTCCCAGCCCTCTCACAGCTTTGTTGCCCTCCCCTGGATGCACTCAAGGACCTTCACAACCTTCCTAAATTGTGGAGCACAGAACTGCGCTGAGCACTCCAGGTGAGGCCGCACAGCACAGACTGCAGGGGATAATCCCCTCTCCTGTGGCTGCAGCGCCGTGCTCGAGGCTCCCGAGATGCCGTCTGCCCTCCGGGCTGCCAGGACATGCTGCGGGCTCACCCTGAGCTGCTGTCACCCAGCACCCTCAGATCCCTTCCAGCAGGGCTGCCCAACAGCCACTCCTTTCCCACTTCCTTTGTAGTTATTAAATGTCATGCTATGGAGGACTGCCCAGTGTTCCAAGCTAGCCTGATCCCTCTGCAAGGCCTCCAGTCCCTCCAGAGTGTCTACAGCACCATCCAGTTTGTAGTCATCAGCCAGCTTGCTTGTGGTGCATTCCAGCCCTTCACCCAGCTTGCTGAAAAACACATGGAACACAGCCGGCCCTAGAGCTGCACCCTGAGGAACACCACCGGTAGCTGGTCACCAGCCAGATGCAGCCCCAGCCACTGCACCCTGCTGAGCTCCACCCTTCAGCCAGGTCTTCAGCCAGCACACTGTGAACCTGCTCATCCCACAGCTGCACAGACGTCCACAAGGATGCTGTGAGGGACAGCATAACAATGACATTTAACAAGAAGAAATTACATACGTGCTGATTAGGAAAAAGTCCAAACAGGTACTGAAGTTACACCACCTCCTCCTCCCACTTTGCTGCCTATGTTAGTCATTTATCAGTTGCATTTTTCAAAGTTCTTTCCTTGAGACTTTAGTTATGTTTCCTCTCCCCTGTCCAGATGAGGAGGGGAATGATGAATAGCTAAGATGGCCAGATAGTATCAAACCCACCACAGATGCACCTGAGGGAACTGCCAGGTGAAGTGGTAAAGCTACAATACATCATATTTGGAAAGTCATGGCAGTCTGGTGAAGATTCCACTGACTAGAAAAGGAAATACACAGCCCATATTATTAAGAAAAGAAATAGTGAGAACTGGAATCTACAGATTAGTCAGTCTCACCTCTGCCTCATGGAGCAGATCTTCCTTGAAATTACACTAAGGTATGTGGAAAATTATGAGGCAACTGACTTTTTAAACTCAGGTTAAGCAACATGACTTTCAAGGGCAAATCATCACTGACAAATTTGCCGGCCTCCTATAACAGGACTACAGCATTGGTGCATAAGGTAAGAACTACTGATGTCATTTATTTGATAGCTGGGCAAAGCACTTGACACTGGAACAACATCTTTGTCACTAAACTGGAGAGACACAGATTTGACAGACAGACCACTCAGTGGGTAAGGAACTGGCTGGATGGTCACATTCAGAGGTGCTATCAACAGTTATCAGAGGTGCTATCAACAAGCATTCAGGTGGAGATCAGTGATGAGGGGGTATTCCTTAGGGCTTGTTTCTGAGATGGGCACTGTGTAATATCTTTGTCAGGGACACGGACACTGGGATCAAAGGCACCCTCAGCAAGTTCCCTGACAGCACCAGGCTGTGTGGGGCACTCGACACGCTGGAGGGAAGGGATGGCTTCCAGAGGGACCTGGACAGGCTGGAGAGCTGTACTGGTATGAAATTTACAAAGTCCAACAAGACCAAGCACAGGGTCAGGACAACCCTCAGTATAAATACAGGCTGACTGAGAGCATCCCAGCCATTGGTGGATCCTGGTGGATGAAAAGTTGGACAAATGCACTTGCAGCCCAGAAAGCCAATTGTAATCTCTGCATTAAATGCAGCATGGCCAGCAGGTAAAGGGAGGTGATTCTGCCCCTCCACTCTGCTCTGGTGAGATCGCACCTTGAGTGCTGCCTCCAACTCTGGGGTCCCCAACGTAAGAAGGATGTGAACTTGCTCAAGTAAGTGTGGAGAAGAACCAAAAAGATGATTGGAGGGCTGGAACACATCTCCTATAAAGACCGGTGAGGGGAATTGTGGTTGCTCAGCTTAGAGAATGCTCCAAGGAAATCTTATTGGACCTCCCAGAACCTGAATGAGGCTTAAAAGAAAGAAACAGGACTGTTTACAAGTGCGTGTACTGATAGGAAAAGGGGAAATCACCTTAAGATGAAAGAGGGCAGGTTGAGATTAGATATTAGGAAGAAATTCTTTATTGCATAAACACGGAGACACTGGAACAGGTTGCCCAGAGAAGCTGCAGATGCCCCATTCATAGAACGGTTCCCGGCCAGGCTGGTTGGGGCTTCAAGCAACCTGATCTAGTGGAAGGCATCTCTGCCTATGCTTGGGTTAGAACTAGATGATCTTTAAGGTCCTTTCTAATCCAAGCCATTCTGTGATTCTATGGTTTTAACAGAAAATGAAGTATTTTTAAAAAAATCACTGTCTTACCTTGGCATCTGATGGTAGCAGCGTATCTGTTCCTAGAAGCATTAGCTTGCTCTGACACTTGGTAGAAAAGAAAAGAAATAAAACACAAATAAAGTTTGTTTACTCTTCTCTTTTGTTTTTGAACAAAAACAGTTCTTAGAAATTTAAACATAACTTTTTAAATATAGGAATAGAAGAATTTTAACTTCATCCACATAAACTAAACCAGAGGAGCAAATTAAGAAATTATTTGAAATCATAGTACAGTAAAGTAGAACTTAGTTAACTCTGAAGGAGAAAAGTAGCAGCTAAAAAAAGATGTATCCTTTGAGTAAAAAGGCAAATTATGAGGGGAAAGTTCACATGGGTATAGGCACTGAACAGATGAAGAACATGAGAAACTGGGAAGAGAGTCATGGACAAGACTGAACAGGGAAGCTACTGAGAAGTTAAGACACATTCTGCTACTCTTCTGGCTCTTCAAACAGAGCAATCATATCATAATACATATTTATTCTTGGGAGTAGGCTACATCAGTTCTTATGACTGCCGTGAGGCGTATATGCAGTCTGAAATTCAGACCACCACAAATATCCAAGGCATAAACAGGACTGTCTTTTTCTTTCTGTCACAAATTTAACTTGCCTCATAGCAAGGTAGGTTGTATCCTACTAAGCAGAGCTACTAAGCATTACTTTGGAAACCTTGCTGTTATGCTTGGATACCATAACACAGTATAGGATTTCTCCCACAAAAACTGTTCGTGATGACACACAAACACTGGAACATTACAGTTAACCATATAACCTCGGAACTAATTAAATTACTATGTTTGCAAAAACATGAGTGTGTCCAGGATATAAAATCCAAATAATAAAAATCCTACTGTTTTCATCAACTTACACTTCTTGTACTATTTCTGACATGCTGGGAATAAGACAGATATCAAATATTTTTAATTAAATTCAAAAAAGCAAATATTCAAATTTTAAAATTTCAAATATGCTGTTCCAAACAGTGTCAAATGCTTTGCCCTTTTAATGTGAAAATTTTAAAGAAAGTTCAGGTCCTCCTATGTGGTGCCAAACTAAAATTCAGAAACTGACACCCAGAATTCCCTGCCTTTTGTTACATGGAAACTTACATGAATACTCAACAGAAAATAAATCCCATTAGTTTTTTTTAATCAACTTTTGTAAAACTATTGCACTGCAAGTTGTCTTTACTTTGTTGTACTTTGAGTTTTGAAATACTTTTACTTCAGTTTCTGGTATTTTAATGTTCTGAACCTACAACTCAGAACTCAAGCAAATAGCATGTAAGTACAAAAAAAAATTAAGCGAGGTGATTAAGACTCTGAAAATATAATTTAGAACACAACTTTTCATCAGATTCCACAGAATCTTAAAAGAAGAACAGTATTCCCTAAGGACTGATACAAGTTTATCTTTTCTGGGAATCCTGAAAATAACAACGCCCAGCCCTAATCTGTTATTTGCTAGCATATTGTATCATGTATGAAGACAGAAATTTTAACCGTAACAATGTAACTGTCAGTTTGCATAAGCATTGGGAAAAATCACTTCCATCCTCCACTTCTCTCTCCTCCTATTCCCTTTCTCCAAGACCAAAGGACCTGTGAAATGGAATCCCATCTTTTGTGAGCCTAAAGAGAGAAGGGTCTCTGTATGCTGGGACTATGGCAACACAAGTAAATTGTTTGATTTTCCATAATTTTAACATATAACTCGCACACTAACTAAACCATAACACCAGCACATTGACACTACAATGTATTCTTCATCTCTGCCAGCACTTCTACGTTTGACCTTTCTGAATATCTTCTTTCCTTTTTTTTTATTTTTTTGTTTGTTTGCTTGGGATTTTTGGTTGGTTGGTTGGCTGGTTGGTTGGTTGGGTTTCATAGAAGCCCATATTGGAGGGAGTGGGGCCAGCATGTGGTGAACAAAATATAAAAAGCTTATAATAAACCTAGTCTATCATTTTTATTTACATACCTCTTCCATCTGTTTCCAAATACTCTCACATTCACCCAAGACTTCCTCCTTGGCAGCCACATGATCAGCTATGTTAATGATGTCTGATAAACATTCAGCCTATTAACAAGCAAATAGAACAGTTATCATGATCTACAATAACTGATTATTAAATCATAGCTGCCACTTCAGATCAACTATGCAACAGAACAAACTCCCTTAATCCAAAGCTTTTATCAAACCCCTCTATAGTTCTAGAAAGTACCCAGCCATTAAGTAAAATCAGCTAACGATACAAATAAAATTAGAAGACACTAATAATTTACTTTTAAAATTGAATTACAAAGTCCTAACTTTTCATAACTGCTTTGATTACCTGCAATGGTTTCTTTATTCATATAGAAACAATAAGAGAATCTCACATCTATAAAGATAGACTTTACCTCCATATATCTGCAGTTTTTAAGCAGTTACTTCTGCTCTGTCAAGAAATGTGCTAATATATTTGTCCTTCATTTGAATTCAGAATATTTTTGATTAACAAATTAAGCATCCTTAAGGTTACTATAAAAATAAACAAAAGAACCTGGAAGATAACAGTCAATCATGGATAGAGGGCACTGGGATAGTCAAAAGAAAAATCAATCCATGTTAAATTAAAAACTTTGAGAAACTGTTGGGTCAGAAAGAAACACATACAAATTCATAAATTTGATTCTAGCTTTCTCACTTAAGAGATACCTGACTAGCATCAGCAACTAACAGGAGAAAATAAGAAGGGCCAAAATTGTTTTTTCCAGGGAAACAAGCCTTTAAAAATAACTTAATAAATCACTAAGCCTGCCAAACACATAGAGATTAAACAGAAACATTAAAAATAGCTAACAATCTAAAGAATTATATTCCTCTACCTTCTTAATGAAGCACAAATTACTAATGCAATCTTTGTTCTTTTTCAGAACAAAAACAGAGCATCAGAGAAAATTATGTCGAAAACCCAGTTAAAAAGGGCTGAAATATTCAACCAGTACTTCCAAAGTTCAAGTACCTCATAGCAAAGCGTATGAGGAAAGAAAATTGGAACATCTCACTGAATCCTGGAATTACACTAGAGAACTCATATGTAGCCAATCTACTAAGTCTTCCCGGGAAATTTGTTGTATTTAAACAAATGAACACTAGAAAATCTAGGTTACCATGATCTTATAAGAATGAGAGATTGATTCTGCAAAGGAAAATTATTATTTTCTTAAGAGTCTTGGAATGTCTCCATAACATAAAACAGAACCAGTTCTCGTAATTTATTAAGACTTCTGAAATGTCTCCAGCAAACACTGCCCAGAAATAAACTAAGAAAGAAACAAAGCAGTATTTTCGTAGACAGAAAACTGTTAAAGAGAAAAACAAAGAGGGTCCGAGGGGGGAGTGAGGAAGGAGAATAACAGGACGTGGAGAAAATGCTTTGGAAATTTGAAAGGCGTCTTGGAGTGAGATCGGAGGTAAAGATAGAGGAAAGTGTCAGCAGGTCTGTGAAAGAGACGGAAATGCACCTTAGAAAGCAAAATATCGGCAGGCTGCAAAAAACATCGCAAAAGCGGTAAGACCGGGAGTCCCCACGCCCCTGACGCGAACCGCTGTAGCACAACGGTAGGAGGGCGCGAGGCGGGACAGCCCCGCTCACAAGCGAGGGACGAACGTCCCCATTCCCAGCCGGGAAGCCAGTGCCCTCCCTGCAAAGCAGCCCCGCGGACCTCACGGCCCCGAGCTCTCGGAGCGCCGGGATCCCCCGAGCGCCAGGAACCACCCGGGAATCTCCCACCGCCCCTCTCGCCCGTTACTACCATGGCTGCCGCTTCGCGCCGTCCGTTCCGCGCGCCTACGTCACTCGTAGAGCGCCCGGCGCGGGGCAGTGACGTCGTCATGATGGCGTCCGCCGAGCGCGAGCGCAAGCGAAAGGCGCCGGAGGCGAGTGGCGGGGTTCCCGCGGTAGGGGACGATGAGGATGAGGAGGAGCGCTGGGTCGGGCCGCTCCCAGGGGAGGCTGCGCAGGCAAAGAAGAGGAGAGGTAAAGGAAGGAGCGGAGCTCTGGCGCGACTGCAGTTGGGGCGGAGAGATCGCCTCCAGGCCCCGCCGGGCGGGAGCGGCCGCGGGGTGAAGGCAGCTATCGGGAGCACGTATCTTGAAGCTATGTCTCCTGTGTAAAATGAGCACGCTGTGGGGGGACTTTCGGGTGGAGAATTACAGGGCGAGGGTGCCAGGTGCTGAGAAAGTTGTGGCCGGTTAGCCTGGAAATAAGAAGGTTACATGGAGACCTCATAGCAATTTTCCAGTAATGTAAAGGTATTTACAGGAAAGCCGGAGACGGACTCTTCGACAGGAATTGTAATGATAACACCAAGAGTAATTGGTGCAAATTGAAAAAGCGGAAATTCAGGTTAGCTATAAGAAAAAAAGTCTTTACTGTGAGGTACTAGCACAGGTTGCTCAGTGATTTTTTGGGTGCTCCGACCCTGGTAGTGTTCAAACCCAGGCTAAATAAGGCTTTGAGCAACTTAGTCTAGTGGGAGGGGGCTTAAGTCTAGATGGTGTTAAAGGCTTATTCTAGCCTCTTAATATGCTATGATTCTAAGACTTTTCCTTCCTCTGAAGGACACTTTCAGGCTAAAAGTCCTGCTGTGCAGGCTGAAGCTGTGTTGTTATGGATGTGGAGTTAATCTGTTTCAGACCAATGCCTGAAGCTGGAGCAGCACGGGAAGCCTCTAGGCTGTATTTGGCTTGTCATATTGATGTGTGAGCAACTCCCAGCTCTCCGGGTATCACTGTAACTTTCATTTAATTAAAGAAAACAATGTTCAGCAGATGAAAACATGCAAGTTCAGTAAAAAATACCATTGCACAGATATGAAAAGTAGGATCTAAAAATCAGAAACAAAACTTAAAATCAGATTATTTTAGGTCAGCCAGTTAAACAATGAAATAGGTGTTCCAGCAGGATACCAGCACTTAAAATTTAGACTACAGGACCTGTGTGGGACCACAAATCTTATAGAAGCAACAGGGGTACATGTGGTTTTAGAATGAAATGAAGTTCAGATGACCTTCAATTTTCTGACAGTAACTTAAAAACTGTTAATTGACTTTGTTTTTTTGGAAACAGTAAGAGAGTTAGGGTAGCAGTTGCTTTAAAAGAGAAAAGCAATATGAGTTAAAGCAGCATTTGAGTGGCTTTAGTCCATGGAAAAATGTGTAAGTCTGAGTGCAAAGCCAGATCTAAAAGCCCTTTAATTATGTTTGCACAAAATCCTGCATATTTTTGACTAAAGTATGAGTAAGCAATACAAGGATAAGTGAAAGAGAAAAAATGTAGATGCAACTTCATGAAAAAAAAACAAACAGATTTTTCATTTTATTCTGTGTAGTTCTTGAATTCGAACATGTTTATCTTGAAAATCTACCTTCGGCTTCAATGTATGAACGCAGTTACATGCACAGAGATGTTATTACACATGTAGCATGTACAAAGTAAGTATTTTTGTTTGCCATTCTGTTTCTTTGTCTGTGGTGTATTTTTGTGTTTGCTACCATGTTTTCATTGTAGAAGTTTTATAATGCAAAGTTACAGTGTCTTCAGGTGGTTTTTAAAGGGTGGTGGTTTTTTTTTAAAAACTAAGTGGTTTACCTCGAAGCGAGATATAAGTTATTTTGTAGGCTAAAGGTTAAAATATGCAGGAAATACAGGAATAAGATTGACTTACTCTCTCTGAGAAAATACCACTCCCCAGAACAGCAGAGATCGCACAAACACATGTGCACACATAGTAACTACTGTGAAACTAGACTTAAAATTGGAGGTATTTTTACGTGTTCAAACAGGATAGTATTATATATTTCTTCAGTTTAAGCTGTGACTTTTCATAGGTCAATCCAGAATACACTAAAATACCTGATTTATTTTTTCAGGAGTTACAGTACCTATTCAGACAGAAAGACACAGTAATTTCTTGAGATTTCATTCTCTGCACTGTGTTAATGCTAGTGCAAATTACTGACCTGTGGGAAGGTGTATAAGGTGTGCATCTGTTTTCTTGTTTTTATTTTTCTTTTGTAATTGTAGGACAGATTTTATCATAACAGCCAGTCATGATGGACATGTAAAATTCTGGAAGAAAATAGAAGAAGGGATTGAGTTTGTTAAACACTTCCGAAGTCACTTGGGTAAGAAGTTGTTCTTTCTTACCTAAAGGACCTCACTTTTTCCTCTCCCTTGCTCTTTGTTGTTTGAAGAAGGAGTGCAAATAGAGAGAGATTCTGAGGTTCCTTTAGTGCAGTCAGAGATTAAATGATTTCTACCAATAATCCTCCTTTTATTCCTCTGTCCTGTTACATTTTGCTCCCAAGCTCTAGCAGAGATAGGATGAAAATGAAATGTGTGGGACTCTGCTTGCACAGGTCCCCTACAGCCTGTGTATTGCATTATGCCCTGCTTGTGTGGACAATATCTAGGACATAAGTGAACAAGATATACAAAAGTGTTCATAAAATCCAGAGAAGCTTAAAATGATGTTGCTTTAAATAAAGGCACCTCAGTCTTTTTCTTCCCCATGCAGTGTAGAAAAAAAGCAGTTATTTTCATCTGGAATTACTCTAACTGTAGAGTAAATTCTGCATTATTGTTTTAATTATCAGATAAATTGCCATTAAGAGAAACTTTAACCCAATTTTCTGAGCTAATGAGAACACAAAGCTTTTCAACACTATGCTAAGCTTTAAATAGGCTGGATGGAAAATGCAGATCTCAATGGTTTTAGAAATTATGGTATGCCTAAAGGAAAAAAAATCCAGTTTGATATGCAGAATGTTACGGTAATAAAAATATTTAATAATAGATAGTAAAAGTACAGTTTCCTTTTAGGGTAACAAGGAATATTGAAGTCTGGTTTTGATCTGAACTATCAGCTTTTTATTATATATAGAAGCAAAATATGAGAACAAAACTTACCATGCAAAAATCAGCATTTTAAGAACTTTATGGAAGGCTCAATTACAGAGTAGTTTTCGGTGTCATGGGTGTAATAGTCTATAGAGTTCTGCTGCTTTTACCCTGTTGAGAGATGCAAGCTGAGGAGCACATGATGTTTACCCCATCATAATGTTCTCAATTTCATGAAATCAACATTTCAAACTAAACCTACTGCCATTTTTATGTGTTTTTTTGCATAAAACACTTTCACTGTGTTTTTGGTAAATTGTTCATTATCACATATCTGAGTCTGAACACTGATAGGCTATGAAGTGTTTTATGAATTTTATTTTTTAAAATAATTGAAGTTATTGAAGTCAGGTAGAGTTTTGAATTGAAGAGATGACAAAACAGTTGGGAAACAGGTTTAAACCTCTGTAGATTTTCCCCGTGTAATACTGAAGTGAAGGATGTCCTTTTCTGTTTTTTAATAGTATCTCAACTTAATTCACAGGTGTGATTGAGAGTATTGCTGTTAGTTCAGAGGGAGCATTATTCTGTTCAGTTGGAGATGACAAAGCAATGAAGGTGTTTGATGTAGTTAACTTTGACATGATCAACATGCTGAAACTTGGGTAAGTTACTTAGTTCTCAGAAGTGGTCATTCGAGATTATCAGTGGAGGATGTTTTGCTAAAAGATAAGCCAGTAATTTGGGGTTCTTGAGTTCTTCCCCTTCCCCTGTGCCCCAGTCAGATGAAGTTGAGTAAATTGTATTGTCTGAAATGAACGCAATGGCTGGAGGCTGTCTCACTGAATAGAAGAAATTACTACTGAAGCAGTAAAGAGAGGTGTAGTAGTGGAGCTTCCTCAGTGTTAATTGTTATGTGCAAAGATGTAGGGTTTCTTCAAATATTTAGCTAGGCATAATTTCTTTCTGTTGTTTGGCAGTGAATATAAAAATTAAAGTCTGTTAGTAGTTCCATTAGAGAAAGGATTTGGCCTGTATGTATTGTCTCATTTGTTGTCATAGGGATACATTTTCTTTTTTCCACTAGAAGCAATATTGTTGTTTTCTTTAGTCTTGTCGCCTTTATTCAGTTACACAATATGTGGAAAAGAATGTGGGAGAAATGGGAGTGGATGTTACTGGAATTATAACAATACCAGAGAGAAAGAAGCTCTACACTGTAAAAAGGTGAATTTGAAGGGCTGGAGGATCAATGAAGTCTGCAACAAGAACAATAGAAATACTGATTTCTTCACAGGCCTTTTAAAATTGGGAAACATGCTCTTTATAGTCTATGATGTATTGGTTAATTTTGAAACAGAATAGAAGTATAAAGTCAGGAAAAAAAGCTTTTACATAGGGACATCTAATAAAAGCATATGCTATCTGCTTTATAGTTTTAGTATTATCCTCCAGATAATGTTCTTCACCTATAGGAATTGATTCCCTCTTGGCTGTCTGTTCTGGAAAAGTTCTAATTAGGCTTAATATTTTTGGTTTTGCTTTTATTTCTTACATATCAGCATAACATGTACTGTTACCACATAATCAGTAAAATTATAGAAAAATAATATTCAAAAATAGCACCCCGGATCTTCAGAGCTTTCCAGTTCTCACTAATCTATGCACCATTGCTCTGTGCAAATCCCTATGCTTTATGCTTCCATCTGTGATCTGGAGAAGACTGGCTATTTCTGCAGAGACTTAATATTTATTTATTTCGTCCTGTTCCTTCTAATGAACCTGAGATGAAGTATTTGTTTGTCTTTACCAATAGACATTGAAAATCCAAATTACTGGTGTCTGTCATAATGTCAGAATATCATCAATCCATCAGCATCTCTTAGTTTGATTTGCGAAAGGATGCTAAACATGGAGTTTACTATGGATACTATAATTTTTTTGTTGTTTACAATTTGAGTTTTAGTTTTCAGAATCTTTGCTTGCAGACTTTAAAACAGACATGACTTATATTGACTATATCTCTGACTTGTTTTATTTGTAGATTACACTTTTGCAAGTACCAAATTAGTTCCTTCTTAAATGCATTCACAACCCATATTGAATATAGGGGGATTGTCTTAATTTTGTTTGTATCACTTCTTGGAGATTCTTGGCAAGATTTAGTTGAACTTTTCCATAAGTGTGTGGCAGACATACAGTTGTCTTTATTTCTACTGAGTCATTACTCACTTAAAAGATGGAGGAGAAATGGTATTGACTCATATAAGTTGAGTACCATTTTTTAATGCCACTCGGACTTTTCATCTGGATTTCTGTCCAAATTCCTCCTTTTTACCCACTTTCTACTTTGATATCACAACTCCTTTACAAAACAGTATGGAAGGAACAGAAATTGGTAGTCATCCACTGAATTATATTTCTTGGCAAAGCTTGTCTACATTATGCTGAATATTAGCAAGATATGTTTTAGCAAAACTAGTAAATAAAGTTTAAAATTTGCTTCTGATGTTTGATTTCAAGTTTACAGCATAACTTAACTCTTACCTAATTAAAACCATTTTCTTTTTTATTTAAATTTTTTTTTCTTTCTACTCTTTGTTGCAGCTACCACCCTGGCCAATGTGAATGGGTATATTGCCCTGGAGATGCCATATCTTCTGTTGCAACATCTGAGAAAAGCACAGGAAAAATATTCATATATGATGGACGAGGAAATAACCAGCCACTTCATGTTTTTGATAAACTCCATATGTCCCCACTTACTCAGATACGCTTGAACCCTGTCTACAAAGTAGTCGTGTCTTCTGATAAGTCTGGAATGATTGAGTACTGGACTGGTACTCCTCATGAATATAAATTTCCCAAGAATGTGAACTGGGAATATAAAACGGATACTGATCTATATGAATTTGCTAAATGCAAGGCTTACCCATCCAGTATAAGTTTTTCACCTGATGGCAAGAAAATGGCCACTCTTGGGTCTGACAGAAAAGTTAGAATTTTTCGTTTTCTGACAGGAAAGCTCATGAGAGTCTTTGATGAATCTCTGAGTGTGAGTTTTGTCTTGTTTCTTCTTTGAAATGTTTTCTCTACTTAAGAGAATTAGTTTGTCAGCATATTCACCTAAGCTATCATTTATTTCTAAAGGCAAGCTTCCTTCCTGTATTTTTCTTGCAAAAAAGAAAATGAATTCTTACTGGCTATGTTACCTACATGGTAAAACATAGTTGTTGATTTTCATTTGTGTTTTCATGCTACTAGATCACATTTTACTAGAAATTCCAATTGTGGAAGATGGTGGAAAAAGCACATTATGTAACATCATAATAATGAATTAAATTTGCCATCTAAGGAATTTAATAGACAACTGCACAGTATCATGTGCTTAAGCCTAGTCATACTACATGCCTGTTGTATCATTATAATAAAGACAATATTACTTGTGTTTACTTAAATCCTTCAGTTAAGTTTGAGTGAAGTAATCTCACTTGAATTCAGTATTTTCTAATCATGTGAATCAGAGTTTGACTGGATAAAAAGTTTAAAATATATTAATATAGTAGTGCTGGGGTTCTTTTTGTAGATGTTTACTGAACTTCAGCAGATGAGACAGCAACTGCCTGACATGGAGTTTGGCCGACGTATGGCCGTTGAGCGTGAGCTGGAGAAAGTGGATGCAGTGAGATTAATTAATATAATTTTTGATGAAACTGGACACTTCGTTCTCTATGGAACAATGTTGGGCATTAAGGTCATAAATGTAGAGACTAACAGGTAAGTTTCAGTGACACACATAGAGAAATTTCTCATTTAAAGGCTTTATTCAGTCAAATTTAGAGCCTATTTAAACTTTATATGAACGTGGAGATGTCTAATCTTATTGTGCTGTTATTTGAGAGCCTTACATTACACTGTAGAGAAGATACTCCCATTCTTTGGGAAGAGGCACTGCATATTAGAGCTTAGACAAATGAGGAGAAAACATGTATTAAAAATGTGTAGTTAATTAGTTAATCTCTGGCTAACTGGATGGGATAATGTAAAGTAAAAGTGGATCATTTAGTTAGGGATTTTATTGCACAAGGAGACTGACTGGTAAATTAAGGTAGGATGTTTAAATAGAGAAACATCATAAAAACGATTAGTAAGTAATGATTTTGAGAGGATTTTGAAATTTTGCTCTAAAAGTCAGAAAGGAGACGTTCTCTAACTGTGAGAAGCTGAACATACACCTCTTTACATCTTCAGGTGTATTCGTATCTTGGGAAAACAAGAGAACATCAGAATGATGCAGCTGGCTTTGTTCCAAGGAGTAGCAAAGAAACATCGTGCAGCGATCACTATAGAGATGAAGGCATCTGAAAATCCTGTTCTCCAAAATATTCAGGCAGATCCAACAGTAATCTGCACAGCTTTTAAAAAAAACAGGTTTTACATGGTGTGTGTGGTTTCTATTTAAATAGCTCCAGTCTTGTATTGATTTCTCTACATTATTTTCTGTTTCTCTGTTTGCATTTTTCTTGTGCTTTTTGTAGTTGCAAATTAGGCTTTTACAAAGGACTCTCTTTATATTGCAAGTATATTTAGAATTTTTATCTTGAACTATCTATACATTAACTGGAAACAGCTGTAATTTTTTCATAAATATTTATTCCCCCAAGAAGATGATATCTTTTCATTCTTTGAAAAAAAAAATCTGAGTAAGAGCATTTGAAAAACTAACGAGATTTTAAAAAGAAATAGTAAGTAACTGTATGCATAAAAATATAATAGAAAACTTTCCAGACTTGTAACACTAAGGACATTATAGGCAAATCAAGAAAGAAGAAGCCATCTTCCTGTTCACAGTTACATTTTTAGGTGAAATGAAACCAAACAATCAGTTTCAGAATGGTTGGGACCTGATTTGAAAGGTCATAGCTGTAGAGGTTAGAGATTGATGTGTCTGTTATGCCTTAAATTTACTGTGTTTCTGTAGTTTTATATTAATGCAGTATTGGAATAAGAGAATTTATTTTAACTTCGCAGCACAACTGCAAAGCACAACTAATGCTTTTGACGTAAAACCTGCCAATTTTGTCTGAGTATAGCAGAACAGCTTGTTATTTTCCACCTTATTTTAAAGAATAGATGCTGAACTAGTGCAGACTCCTGTTGTAAAATGGAAAGTTTAAAGATAACAGATTATTAAAATTACTTGGATTTGCATGTAGTTTTACTGGAATTTGTGACTGTGGAAATGCTGTTAACAACACCACAGGACAAGGATAGACTGTCTAGGAATTGTCTTTGTACATTTCAAATTGAAATGGGTGTTCATTAAGTTGAATAATTACATTGATGTGTTGGGTGCAGAGCAGTGTGTATTTTAAGAGGAACAAAGGAAGAAGCAGTTAACCTTCTCTTCTTTTGTGCTTCAGTTTACTAAACGTGAACCAGAAGACACGAAGAGTGCAGATTCTGACAGAGATGTATTTAATGAGAAACCTTCTAAAGAAGAGGTCATGGCAGCCACACAGGCAGAAGGTCCCAAAAGAGTGTCAGACAGTGCCATCATCCACACAAGCATGGGAGATATTCATATCAAGCTTTTTCCTGTTGAGTATGTACTTGTGGTTTTTTCTGTTGTTTTGATTTTGTTGCTTTCTTACGTCCTGTGTGATTGCATTATCCAAGACCTATGTCATGCTAGAAATCGTTTTCTTTCCCTTTTTCTACTGTCTTTGTTTCCTGACAGTTTATTAATATGCCAGGGTAGAATTGTGACTCTTAACAAACAAAAACAAAGTAGGGTAAAAATAGGTCAAAATGACAGTCTGGAGTACAGGAGCTTTTGAAATTGTATTTGAGTTTATTTAGTTACTGGTTCAGGGAGGGTATTCCTTTCTTTTATTCTTGGACAGGTCATAATGCTCTTCTGTGTAAGCTCTGTATTGTATTGCACTGCTGTTTGTGTAGTTATGAAAAAGATGATGTTGGCTGCAGCAGTAGATTTGTTAGCAGGTCTGCGCAAGCCAGAAGAATAGTAGTTACAACTTGCAAATGTGTCCAGTGTGCTACACTTATTATTGCAGCTCCTTTAAAAGCAATGCAACATTTATACCAGCATATAATACTAGTGCTGTGTATATCCAAAACCAGGTATACAATTGAAAAGTTGTGTGCATGACAATTGCTAAAATCAGTGTGTCATCCTCTCTCCTCTGTGATGCAAAATTTGCAAATATTCTGTTATTTAACAGGAAATTTATGTAATATGTTGCTACACACAGAAACCTAAATTGTGTAGATGTACTCCATGCTTCTCCAAAAACAAATTCATATTTGGTCATAAGCACAGGTATGGCAACCTCAGTTCTACCCTGTAGGATACCTTGCATCAGGCTTGAGTTTCTGGAATTCATAATTATAGCATATAGATTGCAGTAATGGTTCAGCTCTTGCCGGTGAGTGACAGGCCAAGCTACATTAGTTCTTTTTTTCTTAATTGTCATGCTTATGTATATATCTGCATGCACAGTATTGCAAGGTGCTTCACTGCAATGTTCTGTATACAACTCAAAATACAGCATTACTAAAGTTGGTTATTGTTAGATTTGTCCTGGTTATTGTTAGATTTGTCCTTTCTTATTGTTGTATTTTCACCCAACTGAGCTTTAATTTAAAATCTCTTTAGTGTGATTAAAACTTGAAAGAAGAGCATATAGGATATAGTTCTGTACACCCTTGAATTCTTCAGTCATTTTGTTGTGAAGTAAAGTTGTGACTGACTGTATACTGCTCAGTATACTGCTGACTGTAACTGAAACTGTAACTATAATCCACTAAGTAACTGGAACTATAATCCAGTATGTTTCATTAGTTATTCCATTGGTGCCCTTTCTCACAAGATAGCTTAGAGTGTCACTAAAACCCAAGCTAATGTTCCTTTTAACAGTTAGAATATAGTAACTCTACAGCTGTGGACTCGACTTGGCCATTTTCTCCATATTGGTAAAATGTGTGACTGTGTAAACCTGTCAGTGTAGATTTTCTCTGTCTGCTAATCATTTTTATAATAGCTGAAGAGCTGTCATAAAGAAGTTCACTTTGGCAGTAACTCTCAGAAGTAAAGAATCAAATCACAAAGGTGAAGTGGTTGGCCTCTTTTATTCTGTCAACAATAATATTCCATCTCTTACTTCTTGCATCCAACGCTTGACACCTTTGCGTGTTTGTCTTAAAAGTTAAGTGTAGAGGCAAAAGAGTGAACAACTTTCTGCTTATGGAGCAAACATAGTTTATCTACAAAATGAGAAGTGTATATATTAAGCTGGGGAACCTGTAGTCAATGGTGCCTTGAACTAGGCCTGAGGAGAAAGATTTGTTTTCTGGCTCTCATGGTTTAACGCCAGCCAGCAACTAAGTCCCCCAGAACCATCCACTCATGTCCTGCTTGGTGGACTGGGAGAGCACTGGAAGAGTAAGAATAACACCTCTAAGTTGAGGTACAGACAGTTTAATAAGGAAAGCAAAAGGCATGCATCCAAGCAAAGCAAAACAAGGAACATGGACAGGCCAATGTTCCTCTGTCTCCAAGGAAACACGTTTCCATCACTCCGTCACATGGAGTGGGTATATGAGAAGGCAAATCACAACTATACTGCATGTCCCCTGCTTTTTCCTTCAGCTTTTATGTGCTGAACCTGATGCCATATGTGCAACAGACTATCCATGTGGTCAGCTGGGTTCAGCTGCCATAGATACATCATCTCTCAGCTCCTTCTACAGCCCCAGCCTCCTTACTGGTGGGGTGGCATGAGGAGCAGAAAAGGCCTTGACAGTGTGTAAGCCTTGCTCAGCAACAGCTAAAACATGTCTGTGCTATCAACACAGCTGCTGCCTTTCTGTGCAGTCATGCAGCTTTGTACTGCTCAAGCCTTTTGCTTTCAGCTCTGGGTTTCAGGAGGTGGAGGGGTTTTTTTCCTTATTTGGTGAAATCCTTCTTACAGAGTCCTGAAACATTGCACAGCACAACAGGGTTTTTTCAGTCCAGCTAAAATCTTTGTGGCCTTGTCAGCAGACAAATACTATTGTAGCCTGTGTTTTCTGTTTCATGGATTTAGGTGCCCCAAAACAGTGGAAAACTTCTGTGTGCACAGCAGGAATGGTTACTACAATGGACATATAATTCATCGTATCATCAAGGTAACTTGTGATATGTTAATTTTTTGTGCATTTACATAATCTATTCTGGTGGTCAGTTCTGTTAACACTTCCATTTCCTTTTTGCATACAAGATTGTCAGAGTGGCTTTAGAGTTCCCTGTAAATTCTGGAAAACTCTGATGTTCTAAATAGCTTTAGCACTTACTAAAGTTGTAGTAGTTGTTCTGCAACTGATAAGGTAACAGAAAACCGGAAATTGAAAGATGAGTTCAGCTATCCTGCTTGATTTTAAATTTTGCTTCATGTCAGAAGGCCTTTCTTGTAAGGCTTTTTATTTCTGTTGCACCAGAATCAAGTGATGGAACCTAAGAATTTGCAAAAGGTAGAGATAGTCAGGTTTCTGTCTTTAACTGGCAGGAATAGTGAGTAACCTTGCTTTTTAACAAGTACTTGATAGACACGTGAAAAAGCCTTAAATGCTTTCTCCCTAACACACAATATCGTAACACATTTTGTGTTTTGAAAGGTTTGAAGTTAAGTTTGAAAAAATGTTTGAAAAAACCTAGCATATAACACTTCTGGTTATGTATTCTATACAATTATGTGATAACATAATTTTTGTGCAGGGTTTCATGATTCAGACTGGTGACCCAACTGGTACAGGAATGGGTGGTGAAAGTATTTGGGGAGGAGAATTTGAAGACGAGTTTCATTCAACTTTACGACATGACAGACCATACACACTCAGCATGGCTAATGCAGGACCAAATACCAATGGATCTCAGTTTTTTATAACAGTAGTGCCAACTGTAAGTAATACTAAAAGCTCAATTTTAAGGCCTGAGAGGCTACCTACATAGTAAAAAATCAACTTTTTTCTCTTGGGAAAAGGAACACACTAGTACTTACTGTACAAATAAATGATGCACACAATGTGTAGTGTGTTGGCTTCACTGAAGCTGTCCTTTATGAGGCAGAAATACTTCTCCATCACTTGTGATCAAGAGGCCTTTTGCCTTTAAATGGAGCAAGGGTGTTACAAAATTCCTAGGCATGTTTGCAATTATGTATTACTAGAATATCTTATATTAATAATAGTGGTTTAAACTTGATGGAAACCTAGGTATTGCTTAGATTGTTTGGAGCGTGGATATAGTTCCAGGATGTCTGTCGACAATTGCCTAATTGTAGTTATACAAATAAGCCAGTATTCAGGTTTGAAAATTTCATTTGATCTGTGTATAAGGTCAGAGCAAACATTCTTAAGACATAAACACCAAATCCTTAAAAGTAGCACTTGCAAAAACTCCAAAGTAATTTATAAAAACACCCATCTGCCACCGTTCTGGGGTTTATTAAGTTGTATGAGGGCCTATATTTAGATGGGGCATACTATATGAGTATTGATTTGGGTAGCATTCTGTACTGGCACTTAAAATTCCTCTGTGAAAATATCATGAAATAGAGAGACTGAAACAACATTTCTGTGAACTGAGAACACACTTTAAAATAAACTGTACAGTTCTCCTGCACTGCTAGAACATGACCTTTGTAGTACTTTCAGAAAGCAATTAAAAAAGGTAAATTCAAATGCATGTGAATATGTGTTAGCTGCATTCTAGTATTTACTTGCATGCTAATATTTACAGGTATTAGGTTCTGTAGTCTGGACATACAAAATGTATCCTTATACACTTACTCTCTTTTTGGTTTGGTACCTGACCTACATGCTGCTTTCTATTTTAATATGCTTTTCTTTTTCTCCTGTGCTCTCAAACAGCCGTGGCTTGACAACAAGCACAGTGTTTTTGGACGGGTGACTAAAGGAATGGAAGTTGTTCAGAGAATCTCAAATGTCAAAGTCAATCCCAAAACTGACAAACCCTATGAAGATATCAGCATCATTAATATAACAGTGAAGTAAGGCAGGCATTGAACGTTCCAGGTTAAGCAGAAAAAAACTGAGCATATGTGACCCAGAAAGGAACCTAGGAAGAACAAACATTTTTGATAGTTCTTAGATATAGCAAATACCAGAACAGAGCAATCACCAGTTCTGCTATTTTTAATGTACCTAAAGTGCCCTAATTCTGTATTTCTGGTAACTCTGTATTTTGAAGTAAAGACATCTCCATGTTTCTTAGAAAGTCTACTGTCTTTCTTTCATCTCTTCTATGCAAAATTAAAGATAAAACCCCCCCACCACATCCCATGATAGTGTTTGTAACTTTTTCATGTTTATTTGCATCTTTCATATTTAATTAATCTGTTTCACAGCACTGAAATCTTTGACAAATGAAAAAGTCAGAAATACTAAGTTGTGTGAACTTCTCAATCCTTTGCACCTGTATCAGAAATTAGATTAAGTTATGGTACTGCTTGCTATGAAAAGCAAACAATGTCATCTATCTCTATTCTTTAAAAGTAGTTGTGTCCATGTTTTTTTTGTGCAAGAGCAATCATCAACCCTTAAAATGTTGTCTAATGTATATAAAATCCCTTGCAATTTTGGTTTTTCCAGTGATTTTTTCTTTCAGTGTTTACTTTCTCTTTGTTTTAACCTAGTGAGGTTTTTTCTGGCTTCATTTTTAGCCAAAGTCCTACAAACATTACTGATTCTACTGAAATAATTTATTTTAAACTATGATAATCATCTGAACTAAGCTTTGCATCATCTGTTTGTGATAGAGTTATAGAATAGGATCAAAGCATCACTAAGGGTGAAGAAAGCCTAGTAAGGTCAGTAAGTCAAACACTAACACAGCAACACCAGCATTTTTACCATTAAACTGTGTCCCCAGGTAACATGTCCATGTGTTTTTGAACACTTCCAGGGATGGTGACTCCACCACTTCTCTGGGCACTTTATTCCAATACCTAATTCCATTTCAGTGATGAATTTTTTCCTATGTCCAATGGTAATCTGAGGCCATTTCCTTTTCTCCTGTCCTTAGTTAGCTGGCAGAAGACATCAACGCCCACCTCACTACATCCTCCTTTCAGGCAGTTGTAGAGATTGATAAGATCTCCCCTGAACCTTCTTTTCTTCTCAGCTGCTCCTCACAGGACTTGTGACAGCTCCAGACCCTTCACTAGCACCTCAGTGTCCTTTCTGAACTGAGAGGCCCAGAGCTTGGCACAGGATTCAAAGTGTAGCCTCACCAGTGCCCAGTACAGAGGGACTGCACATCCAGGCCAGGATGCCATTGGCCATCTTGGCCACCTGGGCACACCTTCTGGTGCCCTGGTTCATGGACCAGCACCCCCAGGTCCTTTTCCTCTGGGCAGTTTTCCAGCCACTCTGCCCCAGCCTGTGGAGCTGCCTGGGGTTGTTGTGGCCAAAGGGAAGGACCTGGCACTGGTCCTTGCTGAACTTCACTGCTTGGTGTGGCTTGCCAACTGACATGCAATTCCCTTGTCCAGGTCATCAATAAAGGCATGAATCACGATGGGCCCCAGAACTGAGCTCTGGGTAGCACCACCTGTGACTGGCCACCAGCTGGAGGTGACTCCATTCACTACCACTCTTGGGGCCCAGCCATCCAGACAGTTTTTAACCCATGACCTGTGTGCCTGCCCAAGCCCCGAGCAGCCGGTTTCTCCCGGGAATGCGGTGGCAGACAAGTGTCAAAGGCTTTAGCAAAGTCCAAGCAGACAACATCCACGGGCTGTTCTCATCCAGTAAGTGTGTCAACACTGCCATAGAAAGAGATCAGGTTTGTCAAGCAGGACCTGCATTTCACAAATCTCTGCTGGCCAGGCC
>VWYI01032898.1:7953-54366 GCA_013399455.1 Anthoscopus minutus
CACCTTCAGAAGCCGGAAGCCAAAAAGAGAGAGTTCAGAGTTTCCCGGGCTTCACAATGGGTATTCACGGAGGGTGGATCTTGACTCTGAATGGCTTACACAGGTGTCATTTCTCAGAACTGGACAGTCACTGTCTCTCTCTGAAATTCTCGAGAGCCTCTTTCAGGAAAACTATTTCTGGGGATGTCTTTCCTTCCTTCCTCTCCAATACCAACCAAGGTCAAACCAGCACAATCAGCCACATTGTTTAACCCCAATAGCACTGCTAATCTTACAGCAGAGAAGTGTTAACCTCCTGCATGATGAGACTAAAACAGGTATGATGAGGTGGTCAGAGTCAAGGGCAGTTTCATGGATTGTTTGGAGTCTGAAGGAACAAGCAGAGGAACTGTACATAAATGTTTAAAGATGGTGAGTCAAGTGGATAAACAATATAACACATCTAAATTATTAACACCATATCTTGAAGGCCCTGTACAATGCTTTCAATTGTATTTTCCTAGGGAGCTCTAAGGAGGTAACCCTTGGTGACTGCAGGGAAGATGTGGATGACTCTTTATTAAAGAGAGAGTTTTAAAATAAAATTATGCATGAAATCCAAATCATTCAAGGTTTGAATAACTTTGGAAAACCTGGTCCCCCAACATAGATTTTAAATACATACTTCTCAAGTGACCTGAAAGAGAGAGGAGTTGGCTGAGGGACCACATAAAATGCCATAAAAAGTAGGGCTGGAGAATTCTAAAAACACAAAATGACTCCTATAGAAAATTTAGATTCTGAAACAGAATTGCAAGTGTGTCACAAAAAAATATAAATTGATATAAATAAAACAAGGTGTACAGAAGAATTTCCATTGCGCAAAATTTCATCATAATAGTTAATATAGTTGTTTTGACTTTCATAAAACTGAAGACATAACAAGGAGTATTGCCAACTAGAAAAGCAAAGTGCAAGCAATGACAAAATTAAAAAATATGGCTTGCAGGTCAGCTCCAAACCCAAGTTCTATCTCAATTCTGTACATTCAAATAAAAATAAGAGTTATTCCCAAAATCTTCATTTGTTTAATTTCATATTATTTATTTGAAGATATGCTAATTCTTATTCTCTCATTAAGTCCTTTTCCGGTCTTAAATTTACTCTTACTGTTATTGTCATTTTTGAAGTTGTTTTTTTTCTTTTTAAATTAAGCCTTTATTCCAATGTGTTTCAGTCTATGTTTCATAGCCCTTTTTTTGGTGGCATTTGTGGTTTTCTAATCAGTGGTGCTTTTCTACATGTTTCCTACTCTTTTCCTCTCACACTCTTTATCTCACAATTCCAGTCCCAAGGTTACTTACCATTTTCTCAGAGCGTATTCTATGGTAAATTCACACACTGATTCTAAGGGATTTTTAACAGCTGATTGGATGTAAGCATTTATATCACAGTAAGAAGTCCAGAAAAAACCAAGAAAATCCAAGCAACATTCTTGGTCTCCAAATTTAGCTATTCTTAATAATTCTCAGTTAACCAAAGACCTTTATCAAATGCAGCTTAATGAAGAGATTGTCTAATGCTGATTGCAGTGGAGATACAGTGTATAGATATGTAATATTTTATGGTATATTTTCATAATACTTTTGCATATTTCTACCATGTACATTCGAGTTTAAATTTCTAAGCAAAAGTGCTTTAATCAAATAAAAAGTGGAGAAATCCATTTCTAAATTATCTCAACCTATAGCAACCAATAGATTAAAATCATGGCAAGATGATTAACTGCTAAATGATTGTTGCAACAAATGTACATATCTAAGTAATGTAAGATGCAGTATAATTTACATTTTCATGCCAATTCATGTTTGAGCTTTATACGTTATAATACTGTTTATTCCAAGACATATTAGTCACATATAAAATTACTGTATGGTTTTTTTTAAAGCATGAATGGAGAGCTAAAGTGTGTATATTCTTTATTTTTTAACAAAACCCCAAGATTTTAGGTATCATATAGGAATCTCAAGACCATTTTGGGAAACCCTCATTCTCATTCCTTCACTGATCTTATTGCTGTTGCAACTTCCAGAAAATCATATATTTTCAAACAAAATTTTGAAAATCATTGCAATAAATGGTTTCTCCTCTGGGAACCAATTGGCTTCCTCTCCTTGAGCTATAACTAACTAGATGCTGTAAGTCACTAATGGCTATATTAATTAAACAGAAAGAGAATTCAGTCCCACTCAGGGCAGCACAGCACAGGACAGTTTGGAATTGTATGGCAATATTGCTCCTGCACTGCCACTGGAAGCAGGAGAACCTTAGTATCATGTCTTTGTTGCTTTGTTTTTTACCATCCATATAATTTGGGGTTTTGTGTCTATCTGATCTCGTATTCCTAGTAGAGAATCTTTGCCTGCAAACTGTTGTTGAGAAGGGGTACCTATTTCTGTGCTTGTTTTGAGATAAAGAGACTTCCAATGCATAAAATCAGGTCTTGGTCTCCAGAAGTGCCTCAGTTCTACAAAATACACCTTATTTTAGCACCTCCTTTTCTCAATAACTTTTTTCACCACTTTTCTTACTTTAACTCTTGAAATGTTATGTTTACAAATGCCTTTTTTCATCTTGTATTTTCATTGAAGGTCTAACATCCTAAATAAATCTACTTTTAGTATAGGAAGACACTATAGTAAAGTCTGTGGTACATGTCTGCCTTCAGTCAAGACTCCAATTGTCTTCAAAATTTTTTTATGACTTCTTTTTATTTGTTATTAAATCTCAGTGCCCTTCAGTTTGGCATATATAACAATACTTACAGTCAAATTACAGCTACCTACTCATGTAGAAAATATATTTCTATTAATTTCTTTTTTTTTAAAAACAAATGCTTTACAGGGAAAAAGACAGCAAATTTAGAAAAAAACAGCACAATCTGTTTAATCAATAAAAATTCAGGTATTGTTTTCAAGAAAATGAAGAAAAATGTGCTTTAGAATTAAGTAGTCTTAAGAGAATTTATTGGAAATTCCATTTATTTTTTTATCTTTTCAAACAAGATTATTATTTTAGAATAGAGAAGTTCTGTAGAGTATTTCAGAAAGAAAAACACACCATGTAACTGTAGCCACAATTTACAGTTTTAATTTACTGAGGATCAAAATAAACTTATCAGCTGAAAATCAATATTGAGCTGAAGTTAAGCTTTTGCAACTTAGGACAATTAAAAAATATTGAAGAAATGCCACAAAAATGTGAATGTTTGCATAAATAATTTATTATATAAATATTTCTTTATGATGTTTAAATCAGACCAGAACCTGCATTTTTCTTAGGCATTTTTAATAGTTATAATACATGCTCTGTACACGACCTCAGAATAAGATAATGTGTGTGATTAATTTTACTGACTCATTCAAACTTTGCTGTTTGCACGTGTACTTTAAGAACCAGTTCTGAAATTTGGACTACAAAACTGAGCTGAATTTAAGACACATTTTCAGGAAGTTGCTTGCCTTGCCTCTGTTGAACTTCAGGCTCAATGCTGCTAGGGCAGTATCCATGGGTCAATACGTCTATATAATATTGCAAAGATGTGAAAGGCTTGTGTATTGTGGCAGTGGTCCATGAAGGGCACATGGAGTGGGTGTGTCAGCACCCATTTTATACGTCAAAACGAGCATTTAGCAGGATAATGCTCACAGAGGAGAACAGATATGTGGAGGGCACACATCATACCTGGGCATACCTGGGGAGGAGGTAACACAGAAAGCTCAGAGATGCTACTTCTAACACTCAGGAAAGGGCTGGGTTGATCAGAAAACTGATTGTCAACACAAGCTGATATAGTGAGTTTTGGCAGCAGCACTTACTGTCACAGATGGAAGTCTGAGCATGAGAGGACAGATTTGGTGCTCGTCTCATCACCTCTCAGCAGTAGCAGAACGTGTATCTTCTCCAGAGTTGTGCGACATGAACCATTTCAGACAACATTTTATCAGAAAACACATTAAAAACTGTTGTAGCCAGAGTAGTTAAAAATACAATTTGAGCTCAGTTTCAGGAGTTAATTGTGGATTTTCTGTGGGTTTCTATGAAGCCAGGAAAATATTCCTAAGAGCAAAGTGTTTTGGAAGGGTTCTTAAATATGTTTTATCATCTTTGTATACAATCGGCCTTGTGAAACTACAAAATCAAAATTTTTCAGTTTCAGCATCGGCATTTAGAATTTATTGTCAGAAGACTAGCTGAATGAACACTGCCCTTTGAAAGTTTTCTTTAATACTTATTAATTGTTTAAGAGTGTAATTTTTAGTCTGTCTTGAATGAATATCCAGTAGTGGATTATGTGACTGATAAATTCAGTGTAATGCAAGAAATTTTATGAATAATTAATGCTGTTGAGTGCAGACTCAGTTTTCTTATCTGCCTTTGAAAATCCTGGCATTTTGATCAAATAACTGAAATCACCTCTATAACAGCTCACTCTTTCTAACAATTTAGATATAAGCTCTCTGGTGAAGAGGCAATGTTTTCATCCCAGACATGCGCAAACCATAGTACAATGAGACCCCAGCTTTAATTTCTAAATTCTATTCAGAAAAAATAATTATTAAAATTGTGTGCAGGGCACTTCCATGAATTTGGATGGGAGAGAATGGTAAATGTCTAATAAAAGAAAAAGAAATATGCTAAAATTCTGTGTACTAGTACACCAAAACTGGACTTTCAACCATGTGCCCTACAGAGGTGTTACTGATTTTATTGTGCTCTACTCACTTTAAAGGATTGTGGTATGTTTTTATATGATGAAGAATTCAGAACTCTTCCTAGCAACAGCAAAAGACTACTTGGAAGTAACACTTCCCCAGCACCAGTCCTTTCTAAAGGCAGACCTCCATTCATCTTTTGATAGTTGCTGACTTGGATGGAACTGTGAACGCTTAAGGAGAACATATTTTCTTTGTTATTTCTAGCCCTAAATACATTTTCATGTATCACAGTAATATCAGAGTTATGGCAGATGTCTTTAATGAATATTTTTTACTAAATTCCCCATCTTGCCAATGTCTGAAAAGAGCACCAAAAATCCCCTAATCCTCCTAATCTGAGGAGAACATTTAATTTACATTTGTCAAGACTCTTCTATATTCACAGGTATATGTTTAAATCTCAACAGGAATATTTCTTTGTATTCATGCTATTGATAATGATCGTGCTAGCTATATTTCTGGATTTTGACACATTTTGTGAATAGCAGAGGACTGCTAACCTAGAACATCACTAGAGGTGATGCAGACAGCTTTAGAAGTAGAACAAATGATTTGCCTCTCTGTGTTGAATGCAAGAATTTTATCTATGTCAAGTACAAGAAATCCTTGAGGTTGCATGACCTTGTGTTTTTCTGACCACCTAAAAACAATATTTTTGGTTCAGAGAAGTTTTGTTGCATATTGACTCAAAAAGATTTCTCCTGGTAAATGCCTAGCAGAGCTAATAAGAGAAATTTTTAGAACAGGAGATTTTTTTTTTCCTTTCTCCTCCTGACATTAACACTGAAGACAAGTATGCTCCTTTCCCCAAACCTCATTTAAAATTTAATTATGTTTTATGTCTCAGGTAATGAGTACTGCATATTTCTCATCTGGAAAGTTTTATAGATGACTATTCTTTTGTACCTACTGATCAATATTAAGAAATCTCTTTTCTTTCTTTGTCTTAAAGTCTTAATACTTGCATAAGTTAAAATAAAAAAATACCAGAATTATTTCTTTTCAGTTTGCATATGTCTTCAAACTCTGTTCTGTTTCTCTTTTGCTTTTTCTCTATCTTCCCACAGGTTATTTCAGTGATACCCCAATTGTGTATTTGTTCAGAAAGAGATGCTTTTAACCAAAAAGTTGTTTTAAATCTGTTCAGTTATGTACTAATCTAAATATGTACAGGCTGGCAATATTGACAAAATTTAATGTCCTGAAGTTTTATTAAATTGTACTCCCTTCAAATGAGACTGGAATTTTCATAGCAGTTAAAGCCGGAACTACTGGAAGCAGCCAGCTCAGTGTTGGATGGTTAAAGTGGACTTAAAAAGTTTTCTCAAATATTCTTTTTGGGAGATATCTACTTCCTTCAGAAAGCAGAAACAAAGAAAAGAAGGAAAAGAAAGAAAAGAAGGAAAAGAAAGAAAAGAAGGAAAAGAAAGAAAAGAAGGAAAAGAAAGAAAAGAAGGAAAAGAAAGAAAAGAAGGAAAAGAAAGAAAAGAAGGAAAAGAAAGAAAAGAAGGAAAAGAAAGAAAAGAAGGAAAAGAAAGAAAAGAAGGAAAAGAAAGAAAAGAAGGAAAAGAAAGAAAAGAAGGAAAAGAAAGAAAAGAAGGAAAAGAAAGAAAAGAAGGAAAAGAAAGAAAAGAAGGAAAAGAAAGAAAAGAAGGAAAAGAAAGAAAAGAAGGAAAAGAAAGAAAAGAAGGAAAAGAAAGAAAAGAAGGAAAAGAAAGAAAAGAAGGAAAAGAAAGAAAAGAAGGAAAAGAAAGAAAAGAAGGAAAAGAAAGAAAAGAAGGAAAAGAAAGAAAAGAAGGAAAAGAAAGAAAAGAAGGAAAAGAAAGAAAAGAAGGAAAAGAAAGAAAAGAAGGAAAAGAAAGAAAAGAAGGAAAAGAAAGAAAAGAAGGAAAAGAAAGAAAAGAAGGAAAAGAAAGAAAAGGAAGTGAGGAAGGACGTGTGGAAGGAAGTGCGGAAGGGCGGAAGGAAGGAAGGGAGGAAGGAAGGAAGGAAGGAAGGATTACCAGGGATGGGAGTTGAAGCATAGAAAGTGCAATTCCGATTATATTTTCTTCCAATTTCAGAAAAGTCATAAAATATATAGAGGGCTTGCTTTGGAGGAAACTTTCAAAAATTATGGAGAAAATCAGCAATCAAGAAGAATATTAGGCTATTGAGTTTATAAATATTATGGCACATCAGAGTTTTTCACACAAAATTCTTTTTGATTAGATTAAAATGAAGTTTAGTGCATATTGTTTACATGCTTCCTAACATAATCAAAAATACCTCCCTTCTTGTCTTTACTGTAACAAAAGAACATACTTTTTTTTTATATTGCTTAACATATTTTTCCCTAAGGTATGAGGGTTTTAAATTCTTTTTATAAATTTTAAATCCAGGAGTGTATAGTAATGTTGGGGATGGAATCAGGAACCAGACTAATTTCAGCTGAAATTATCATTTTGAGATATCGATAATGGACATGTAAGTGACAGATGTAGTAAGAGTTGTGCTAGTGAACTCATCCACTTATAGATAACTATTGTCTTTTATTTGATCTTTTATTTTAATTTTGAAAGGAGAATCAAAACTGATAAATGTTTTGACAAAACTTTATCAACTGGTCATTCTGTTGACTTTACTGTATCTGTAAGGTCTGAAGCCTTTTTCAATATTCTGAGGAGAATCCTTAGCCTTGTGATTTTTAAAGCTTTTTTCAATATTCTGAGGAGAATCCTTAGCCTTGTGATTTTTAAACTCAATATACAAAACTCTGCTGTTCTGTAGTTAATTTGAAACTCATAGACCTGGAAGTCGTGATAATTACAGTGGCCTCTATAGCAACACTTCTGTGGGCTTCAGCCCAAGAGAAATTCCTAAGGCACTAATGTGACAAAGGATTATAAGGAACTTCAGGAAATTTGCAGAGTGACATAGGGAAATGCTAGCAATGAATAGTTGAAAACTATAGGAAGTTTCTTTCCTTCTTGATATTTGGAAATTAAACCAATATTAGAAAGTAAGCTAAATAAGGGTTAACATTACGTAAAAAACATGTCAACTACAGTTCATAAGTAAAATGACAGAATTTTGAATCAGGACATTTAATCATTTATTGAATATATATCAGACTAGATTTATTTTTCAATAATGTATTAACTTACCGGCATATCAAGAATAGAAAATGGACAATTTTGTTGTGAAGAAATCCTGTATTCACTGTTTTAAATATAAGTTTTTTGTTACAGAATGCATTCTAATTAGTAACTTACAAGCATACTGTGTATGTGTATTTAAAAATATGGAAATTAGAGGTACTTTGTCATGTCAAAGTTATTCTTCCTCTTTTCTCCACCTCTAAAATTAATTATTTGATTTGATCATAGATTTGATATTCTACCTTGTAGAATGTAACTGTTCTGTCTTATTTATGATGTTAGGTAGTGTAAACCTGTACATTCATAAAGCCACATTTTGTCTTTAATTTTAGATCATCATATAGTAATCTAGAAAAAGAAAATAACAACTTTAATTATATATAGTTTTACTTATAGAATGAGTATTTTTAAGAGATGAGTTGTAGAAAATTACTCTGGATTCCAGTATCCCAAGTATCCTAAACCAGTACAGTGAAATTTACAGAAACGTGGCAGACTTAATTTTCATTCCATGTTCCTGAGTGTTATTTGAGTCTGAAAGCCTTCTACAGAAATCTAATGTGATGTGAGAACCTTTTTCTCTTTATGTGCCCAAGGAGACCAAGGTGTGTTAAGACTATTTGTTATAGATAAGCCTATTTGTTATGGTTTGAGAGGACTTCATCTCAGGGAATTTAACATTAAATTAGGCTGATAGATTACATTAGGACTAGATCAGGAACCTGATTTTGGCTTTATCTGGTTTTCAGGTTACTTCTATGATTATTGCACAAGAACACAAGCTCACCCCATTTTAAAATAAATGCTCATGTTAGCTTGGGTAATTTTTAATCTGAATTTGCCTTTTGCAATATTAACTGTAGCCATCAAACTTTCAGATTATTAAAACTGAGCATCTTCTTTCCTGTCAGAAATTCATGAGATAAGGGAAAACAGGGTTCTTAAGGGTTTCATGATGATCTCTTCTTTACTTTTCACTAAAATTTTGTTATATATATAGCTTAGCTTGAAGAAATCTACACTAATTCTAGAAAGACATTTCTTCACTCCCGTTATTTTAATTTAAATTATTTTTATTTACTGTATTGCCATGGAACTTGTTAAAAAGGAGTGGCAGTGCTGTTAACCTGGCATTAAGACCTGCAGGTCTTACTCCCAAGAGTAAATCCCATGCATCAAGATACTCAGGAGAATTTAAGATTTATAAGGAAAGATGAGTTATTCTACTTTTTGTCTATGTTCAGAAAGCTCATTTTGATGTAGCAGAGCCTTCCTAAGTGCTTCAACTTCAAGCCATTTCTTTAGCATAAGAAGTGGAGCATATTAAGATTCAATGAAGAGATTTCTAACAGGAGCACCTTGGTCTTGTGACAGGATTCCATTTTCTCTTAATGATATGCCAGAAGGGACAAGTATTGATCTCCACTTATTCTCTGTGTGACAAATGCCTGATCTTAGCAGAGAACGCCAAAATACACAGTTTTAGGACATCATATATGAGTATGGTATTCTGGAAGTCATACTGCACATTTGCACATTAGGAAATAAGCAACCAAAAACTGAAGATCTCTATTTGTTTTGTAATACATGGTGATTTTAATCATTGGAATTTTAAAATAAGAACTATTATTTTATGTGTGGGGTTTTTTAAAAAATAAAATATTTGTTGTAATTCTTGAGGAACAAAATTATGTCACTAAAAATTCAGACGCCATTGAGAATTCAGATGCCCTCTGCATAGGGAATACTGATAAATTGCTGACTGCACATCGACATAAAATGTAAGTACAAGAATTAGTATGTAACTTATCTCTTTCTAAAAATGGTGACAGTAATGTCTGCGCACCTATAATCTAGCTGGCTACATCTTTTAGCTGGTATTTTATCTAATATTTCAGTTGTTTCTTGTTTCATTTGTTCAGAAACCATTTTAAATCATTACAAGATGTATAATGTCTTTTCATAAATAAATGAATATCTGCAATGTTGCTAGACAGTTTATAACTTTTAATGTCTTAGATGAACTTTTGGTGACCTTCACACATGGTCTATTTTTCTGCATTTCAGCTTAAAATCCAAATGTCAAATTCTGGAGTAGCTTCTGAGCTACTTCAATCAGAGAATGTTAAGAAGCTAAAATGATTTATTTATAAACTATAGAAATGTTGTTCACCAGAATAAGCAGTTATTTTGTCACCCATATGTAGACTTATATTTTTCTAAGTTATTTTTTGGCCTCTAGTACTTTCTAAATGAATTTACTCTCAGCAGCCAAAAGACGAGGTTGTATTTCAAATGTGCTGAAAAGGAGAAAGCAATACAATATATGCAGGTTCTCATGATCTTCACTATCAAAAATTAAAGTTTCCCGTTTATAACATGCCACTTATTGCTTCTAAGATGTAAGCCTTCAAAACTTTTATCCCTAAAAATTATACCTTCAGAACTTTTTTCCACTCCATTTGGCTAAGTAGTCCATTTGTAGCCATAGTGTTCTAGTGATTTAGATCATCTACAACTCTATCCATGTTCACAAATAAACGAATGGTTTGGGTTGGAAAGGGCCTTAAAGCTCATCTTGTTCCAACCCCCTGCCATGGGCAGGGACATCTTCCACTAGACCAGGTTGTTCAGAGTTCCATCAAACCTAACCTTGAAGAGTCCCAGGGATGGGGCATCCACAACTTCTCTGCACAATCTGTGTCAAAGCCAAGAATTTCTTTCTAATAACTAATCTAAACCTACTCTCTGTCAGTTGGAAGTAATTCTCCTTTGTCCTGTCATTCCTTGTCCTTATAAATAGTCTACCCCTGTAACCTATTAAGATTTATGAGAATCATAGCAAGTTTCCAAGGCCCATGTAATTCAACAGATGATTAAATACATACCTCCTATTAAAATACTTGCAAGGTTTCTATCTGCTTTTTTTTGACCTCATACAGTCTGGTATTAAGTAAACCCCTTCACTGATGTATCAAAGTCTTATTGTTTTGTAAATTAACTGGCTCTAAACATATAGTTAATCACTGCATAAATAGTATATCTGGAGGGGAAAATTAGTCAAGAATCAATTTCTTTGTATTTGATTCAGACAGAGAAGACAGTTATTTAACCAAATACATACATTTTATGAAACTGACGCATTTTCCTTTGCACTTTCCATTTTACTTCCCACCTTTCATTTAGTGCTCCCCTGCATTTGGATTCCTTCTTACTCAGGCACTGTGACTGTCTCACACCATGTCTGAATATCACATTCAGTATTTATTGTCTTCTCCTTTCTGCCTCCAGCAGTATCTGGAGCATCTTTGAGACAGAGTTTACTACTAAGGTAGAAAAATGGCAGTGACTACTGAGCACTTCAGAGACAATCAGTGTCTATTCATTTACATGATGATAAGATTCACATTTTAATAAAAAGAAATTAACATACAAATTTCCAAAGAGTTTTCACTCCTATCTGGATGGTTTATCCATGATGACCTGAAGTCAGCTGTACTCTCAAACACCTCTAATCCTGAAAGGCTGTTATCTCTTGCATGACTCTTTCGAAGGCCAGCACAGCAATCCTACCACTTTCCAGCTGCAATTAGAAGTGACGATGTTCCTGGTCCTCAGCAGCCTCCAGATTTTTTAGGATTCTCACTTCAGAGGGTACATTTTGGGCATTGGTTTTGAGTTGTATTCATACTGTGTCCATTGATCTGGCTGCTTTGATTCAATGTACCAAATCAAAGAGAGACCCTTGGAAGCAACCACTGGGAAGCAGAAATCATGAGCACTGATGTGACTCTGCAGGAATCGGGCTGCATCCAGCCAGAGAGGCACAAGTTGCAACAGCGTTCTAGTTACCTCAGACTTGAGACTGTGCTCTGTACTGTGCTCTTCAGCATTTCCCATGGCATCTGTAATAGTCAGATCCACTCTTTTATCATCTGGGGTTCCACTGTTTAATCACAGACCATGAAATTGTGTAGTTTGGAAAAGAACCTTGAGATAATTGAGCCTGACTCTCAAACCAGCACTGCCAAGTCCACCACTAAGCCATGTTCCCAAGTGCCACATCTACACATATTTAAATACCTCCAGGGATTTTAACTCAACCCTTTTCCTGGACAACACATTCCAGGGCTTGTCAGCCCTTTTGGTGAAGGAACTTTTCTCAATTTCAATCTAAACATATAAGCACAACCTGAGACAATTTCCTCTTGTTTTAACACTTGTTACTTGGAAGAAGGTATTGACTCCTATGTCACTACACCCTCCTTTCAGAAACATGTAGAGAAGGTCTCCCTTAACCCTCCTTTCCCCAGGCTAAATACCCTCAGCTCCCTCAGCCTCACAGCTGCTTCTCATCAGACTTCAGCTCCAGATCCTTTCCCAGCTCTCTTGCCCTTCCCTGGACATGCTCCAGCACCTCAGTGTTTTTCTAGCCATGAAGGGCTCAAAACTGAACACAGCCAAGGTATGACCTTACCAGTGCTGAGCACAGGAGAGGGTCACTGCCCTGGTCCTGATGGTCATACTATTTCTAATATAGTTCAAGATGCCATTAGCCTTCTTTTCTGCTTGGGCACACTCGCAAGTCATCTGTGGACATCACCAACTGTTCTTGATCCTCTCATTATCACACAGGAAAGATCTACAAGGTAAAGATGGCTTCAATGACCCATGTAAGGGAAACTTTTTCAAATGTGACTTTGCCTGTAAAAGTGGTTTGCTGAGAGAAGAAACCAAACCAAACTAGATTTTGGTGTGTAATTCTGCTTTCTTCTCTCTAATGCCTGTGCATGAACAGAGGGAAGAAAAATGCAAGCAAATCCATTTTTGTAACATCCTTCCCTATGAGACCTTATCCCACAGATTTCTCCCAAGCAAGTCTTTAGAGAAGTCAGAGCTCTATAATTTTAGAGTGAACAATCTGAGTTGTTTCATCTTCTCAGACTCTTGGGTTTTTTAATTGTGGACTTGATCTACTGATTACCTTTGCAAACCATCATATTCCCTCAGCAATCATGAAACAAAGCCAATTAGAAAGACATTGTTATGGCAATGCTCCTAATATGGCTGCTCAGAGCTACAGCCTGTTAAGGTGACTATTAAGTGACTGTTAAGTGTAACAAGTGACTAGTAATTTACTTCCACTTCAAGAGTGCTAATTTTGTCTTACATTGCTCCATATCCATTTTTTATTAATAATATTGTTTACAAAGTTGGCATTTTTATTAGAAAACCAATGTTACTGGATTTTTCAAGATAATCTTATTCTATATTTTAGTCTCAAAATCCATCCCGTGATCTAATAAAATAATTCCAAATGTTTGAACACATAATTCCTAGGTAATTCTCCATAACTGGCCAATTAGGGAGCCAATTAATAAAGTTTTGCTTTTCATGTTGCACTATTTCTGAAAAGACAGATTTAAACAATTGGTAGATATATTTATTGGTGATTCCCCAACTTTACCAATATCTTCTGTAAATGCCTGTGGCAGGTTGTCCTTGGCTGTCTTCCAGATGCTCTTAGACTCTCCCTCCACAACAAAACAGGAAAGGAGAAAAAAAGATGGAAAAGTCCATGACTCATAATGAAGGAGGGTTCACTTGCTGTTACTTACAGGCAAAACAGACTCAGGCAAAAATAATTTACTGGCAATTAAAATAAATTTATGTGGTAAGAAACAAAGACAAATTAAAGCAGCACCTTCCTTTATTCTACCTTTTCCCAGGCTCAATGTCAGCTCATCCTGAACTCATCTACCTCCTCGCCCCTGAGCAATGCAATGTGATGGGGAATGTAATGTTGTAGTCAGTTCATGGTTGTTCCTCTTGACCTTTTCATCCTTCTCATGCTTTTCCCTTGTTCCAGTGTGGGACCTTCATATCATCAGTCCATAGGCTGCAGTCCTTTAGGATAAACCTTCTCCAGGGTAGTCTCTCCATGCAGTTCCATAATGATTTAGCCCCTGGATATTGTGTCCTCCATTGGGAGCAAGGGGACAATTTTCTTTGCCATGCTTTCCTCCAGAGGCTCCAAGGGAATCCCTGCTGGAACACCTGGAACCCCTCTAACTTCTCCTACTCTCCCCTCGGGGCTCTCAGGGCTGTCTCTCTCACTGTTCCTTTCACCATTCCCTCGTCCCTGCTGTTCCCAAAGCACTGCCATCTGCTCTGGGGCTCAGATGTGCCCTGTGGTGGATTGGTTTGAGCTGGTGGTACGAGCACTGTCCTACATGAAGCAGGGACCTCTACACAGGGGCCATCTTCCAGGACTCTGCATGAAATAAAAGGATAAATAAATAAAGCAGCATATATAGTATTTTATGCTGTTAAAATAAAATCAGGAGAAAGGCAGTTTCACCCATTAAGGAAGTTAAGTCTAAGCAGTACACAAAATTGGATGAGGACCTGACAGGGATGAAAAAGATTCTTTCCCAGTGTTTTTAGACTAGCAGTAAATTAACAGTCATAACAGTCTGGTGTTACCAATCATCTGTCAAGCAGTATTATTTTCTAAGTCAGGGTTTTTTTCTGTGAAACTGAAAAGAATCAAAAATTGTTCTCACTCTACCAATATATGAAAAGTTTTCAGTCAGAAGTATATTCCAGAGAAATTCTTGGGCAATGTTTACTAGTTCAAAGATCTCGGCCTGTGTTAAAAATCATACACAGATGAGTGAAAAGGTGGTCTTAAGAGGTCATTTATTCTTCATGCCACTGAGGAATGTGTCTGCTTGACAGGTTTCCAAACTCTGTGAGTTCCAGGAGAAGATTCCTTCTCACACCATGGTGATGGACACTGCAATCCATGAAGCTACAAGATGCAGCTATCACCAGTTCATTGCCCTTGCCACAAACTAACACGTCTCATTACAAGGTTCATTCTGGGATTTATTCTATTTTCATACTTACAAATTGTAAAGTGCATGTTTGAAAGAGCATCACTACAGCAACAGGATCTTGTCAGTTATGTTGAAATTTTTCTAAGAATTAAAGGAGGGGGTCTTCATAGCAATGTGACTTAACAGAATTAAATTGTACAGTAGATGTTGGCTTTGCATGAAGTAGATGCAGGTGTAGATAGAAAAAATGATATAGAAACATCTAATGATCACCATCAAACACAAACTAAATTTTAGTGTTCATTCAAAATGAGAAAGTTAGAGATTTTCAATCTGCAAAATTCAGAACAAGATTACTTATTATAATTCAAACTCAAGATTTTCTACTTTTATTTGCCTGCTTCTCTTTGCTGTGTAGTTTTTCCACTCTTTTACATGTTAGGCTTCTAAACTAGATGTTGATTTCCTTTCTCCACCTGACTTGAATCAGTTCCAAATGAGTAAATCCCTAATCAAGCACCAACTATTACTTTATTGATGTACCTGCAACAGCCTGTGCAGAATAGAGTTCCTAAACAAGGAATTACAGAAAAGTCCAACACAACTCTGTACCAGAAGTAATATTGCTTACATTGTGTGGTATGAAAGCTGACTGTTTTATGTGATTACAAGATACATGCCCAGAATATAATGAAATATTTTACGTAAAAAATATTTTTATAGACAATAAAATACTTTAGCACAAATAAATTTATAATTGTCTTGTATAACTATTTTGACACATCAGACCAAATGAAATAGTAGTTTCTTTAGCTGTTGGGACACACCTGTTCACAAAAGGACACACCTGAATAATGCCACTAGAATACCACTAAAATATTTCATATCAAGTGGAGTAAAATTTCCATCTTCTTTTTGAGTGTGCAGTTCTTTTCTCACTTGATAGATGATATGGATAGCAAGTATGAGCACATTTTCTTATTGCATACCAATAACAGGCCATATAAAGGTGACAATAAGATCCAAATGAGCTCATAATAACAGAGCAAATTGTGGGCCATTCTTTGAAGGCTTATCTTGAACTTCTGGGGCAAAACCTGCTGCAAGTGCAAATGAGTGGCATTGATACATTGGGAAGAATCTTCATAAGCTCATAATCAGTCTAGCACACACATTATGTGTATTGTGTTAGAACGGACTAAGTCCTTTTATCCTGGATTATAATGCTTGTCAATAAAGCAAAACCAAGATGATGATCTTTGCTTGAGTGAGTTAATGAAAGTAAAGCTGATAATGATTTGCTGAAATTATCCCCTGAAGGTACAGTGCTGTATTGCTTGCCCATTGGTGAGGCCATACTGCCTCACCGCTCCTGAAGTTTTTATGGCTAATGATACAGGAAAGCTGTAGCAAAATTTATATTTATGTGAAGACCATCAGTAATATATATTATTTTAATCATTTGGCATATGTATGAGATATAAGTACTTTAGATGAAAACATATATTCTTATTTTATTACAACTATTGGAACATAAATTGTGCACAAACTATCTCTCATCTTGGTTAATGGCAGTGTTATTGTACCATGTAACAAAATATACAGAAGATTTTAAGCATCAGTAGAAGTCTGTGGCATTTCAGTGCCACCTACCACAGCAGTATTTGGCAGGGTTCTTTTAAAAAGTGTTACTTCTTATATTCTGTGACTTTGCATATTGCAGTCCTTGAGCATATTCCATGCACTTAATACAGGGAGATGGGTAAAATATAGTTGAAAGAACAGGACTTTGATATACCTTAATGGTTAGCAATGATACTTAAAAAATTAAAATATTAAGACTGCCTTAATATTTGCTGTTGGAAGTAAAAGTTTGTGAGGCTCTTTTTACTGAAATGCAAACTTCCTCTGGGAAAAAATTCACAAATATAAATTTTGTTGGTAAGCAATCTTGAAGTTTTCACCTTTTCTTCTGAAAGGATATACAATAATTTTAATGGCCAAGTGTGCATATTTGAAAATTTGGCTGTAAGAATGAAGTTGATTTTTTAGGGAAAGGACACACAGTTATGGGAAAATAATGATCTCACAAAGTTCTGGAAAGATTTCACTAGTCATGGGGAAAGAACTCAAGTGGCATAAAAGAGCAAGCAGTGAAAAAGTATGAGGGTAAAAAAGTAGATTTTATTACTATTGTTGATTCAAATTGAATTCTGTAGGCTTTCTCAGCAGTAGGAATACATACTTGAAAATAGAAATGAATGTATCACAGCGAAGATGAAGACTGAATCCAAAATACTTCAAAGGCCTTTTATGATCAGCCCAATAAATATTCATTGTGATTTGCAGCAATAAAACTGATGACATTGACAGTTCTTTATAAAAACCATCAAATATGAACCAATTTGCAACAGGTATTTTGTTTAGCAACAGCTAAAAGTGTCTTTCTTAGAAAGATCTTGCAGTACCCTGCTAACAGGATTACAACATTCTCTGTACTAAAGAGTGAAGGCAGAATTATTGTATATGGATTTAGAAGCAAGAATTTCCTTCTCTTGATGTACCATACATGAATTTTTAAAGTATAATTTTCCACAGTCTTATTAATTATTTTCAGATGTCTTCACAGGATAAATTAATTATAATAATAGATAGTACAGTTACTTGTTCAGTGACTATATAGTAAGACTGCAGCTTAGAAAAATTTGAGCTATATACAGGATTCTATTCTATGAATGCTATTGGATTGAATTGCTTTTCAGCTGGAAATTCCATAGGTGATTCCAAGTGCATAAAATGCTCAGATATCTCATCCCAAGCTATATTATTATTGATATTAGTATCAACAAAATATTAAAATGTGTTACGTTCTAATATTCATTACTCTTCTTGAAGTTGTATCTGTGATTCTGATCTTAATGTAATCTCCGAATTTGTTATATATAGCCATTAAGACTATTTAAAAAAACATAATTAATTAGCTTTCTCCAGAAAACTCTACATCTACGAAGGTCTACATAAATTAAAATATTAAAAAAAAATGGAAATGGGATGAAAATGGCAAACCTTAATATTAGGAAATGTAAAAATCAGCAACTATGCCAAAACTGGTTGTCATCTTTGATAAATCCATGTGTCTTAAATTTTGTATATAATTGAATGTTCCACAGAATATTTATCCTTTTTTGAATGTGGAATTCAATATTCTTAATACGGATGCTTAAATCTTTATATTTTAAAGAAAGAACCCAAATATGAAATATTTGCCAAATAGTGGCATAAAAATGGCTATCAGAGGTAATGTCACTTATTGTAAAACCCTCTGTGTAATTCTAAGGGAAAGTAGAGACTTTATGTTTAAAATCCACAATTCTAATAAAAAGAAACATGTTTTGCTTTGTTCAAAAATTGTACAAATTCAATACCTCTTCCGTAGTGTCTAAAGACTGTTAAAAATAAGCTAGGGTTGTCACCAGTCTTTATCCAGGAACAGACATAGAATATTCCAAAGCAGACGGAAAGCTTCAGTTCGAAGCATTCCCTCCAAAAATAATCTCTTCTGTTGTATAAAATAACTTACAAACTGTATGTATTTCTGCATATTGGAATCACTATTCTACTGTTAGTGTTACATATTTATACATACTGTAATCTTTATATTACATTGTGAGTTTTTCTCTTGGTTTTATAGGGCCTCACATCAGGGTTGAATTCTCTTTTCACCATTTGCTTTAGACAACATTTCTCATAGTTAATCCCAAATCACAGTCCTTGAGTGATAGGTTTAAATTACAATAATAACTCTCAGATAAAACAGGCAAAAGCTTAAATTATAAATAGGTAGCAGTAATCCACACTATGCTTTTTTCATTTCCTTAATACACCTTTATTGCTATAAGAAACTGTAAACTTCAGTTCCTCATTTGTAAATGGGCTGTGCCAGCAGAACATGGGAAAAATATGTTTGAGTATATTTACCTGCAAGGAAAGGGTCTATTCATTGTATGTGTATATTTTATTTAAGTAACATACTAATAGCAGTTTCTCAGTCAAGCAAAGGCAAATTATTTTATTCTCTAAAAAAAGCATAAATGTGTAAATAAATAAAAATTTTGATGCTCAGACCTCTAGAGATGAGTTTTTATATAGTCTCAATTTCTACATGCAGAGTCTGAAATACAAAACTCCCTCAAATATCAATACAGTGCATAAGCACTAAGCACTTTCTGTAAGCCCTGAAATACTAATTTCTAATTACAAGGTTCAATTTGCAATCATTTTGCTGATTTAAAAAATGCCTCTTTCCCCTTTTCATGTAATTTAGGTCTCTTAAAACAGCAACAAAAACATGTGCTCAATGGAAAGCATTCTACTTCCACAAACAAATTATAGACTTTTTAAAGTGCCTTATCCTTTTAAGTAGGGTTGGCTATCAGCAGCTGGCAGTGCTTTAATGCAGCAGTACAGACAGGTCTTTATGTACCAATTGTCATATGTCATATGAATTCACATGTCATCTATATGAATTTTTGCGGCAATAAAGTGTGGCTGAGACAAGCAAGTGTTTCTGAGACACACTGGACAAAAAAGTCATTGAAAGGAGAATTTATAGGACATGGTCAGTGGGGTTAGTTGAAATTAAAAAAAAAAATTCCCTGACAAAATAAGACTCGTGTTTAGAAAGCAAGATGTAATACAGAGAAATGATGAATTGTCTTATTTTATCAATATTAGAAACATGAAAATAGAATTTTTTTGGGCAAATTAGACACAAAGTAACAAAGCTGAAGCTCCTTTTTTGGCTACAAAACATTCCACCTTTTCGCTTTTTTAGTTTCTAACAAAAAAAATGCTGTGAGTGCAGATTAGATATTGATTGCTGAAATTGTTTAAGTTAAAATGTTTTATTTGCTGCTGGAGCAGAAAATTCAGGATTTGCTAAAACTTGTCTAGGTTTAGGTGGACTGTCTAGTCCTGAAGCATCTTTGCAAGTTGTAGGAATCCATTACCTGTCTCTAAAACATAAAAAAAACCCTTATTCATTTTCTTGTTGCCATCCTTTCAGAGCTAGAGAATGTGAGATATTGAACAACCAGCACTCTAACTAAAGGCTATGAGGAGTAACTCCTCCAGCAGTACCTTTTAAAACTAGGTTTTAAAGCTCAGTTATCCTATGTTATTGGAATTACCTAATCTGCCTGGCATTAGAATTAATAGACCTCAATGATTGTTTTGTGAGGTTTTATTTCTCTTCAAGATATGTGTTGAATATCTTGTATGCATACATTTTGCACTACAATCTATAAAGCACACAGCAGAGGGTTCTGAGACACTTTCTCATTGGATGAGAAAGATAGGAATTTAAAACTTTCTACCAAACTAAAGGCAGTATTGACAGATTGGTACAGGTACAAAAAACAGCAGACTTAGAAGAGACTTTTCTGCTGTCAGAGACAGATATTCTTGTTAATCAGGATAGCACACACATAGAAAGAGTGGTTGAACTTGCAAAGTCTCTGCTGCCCTTGTGATTTGCAATGACTCAAAGGAAATCCTTGAATTCAAATCATCATTATATTCTGATGAAATTCTCTTCTGTTGAAATATTTGCAGGTATTGGTATTAATCCTAGGGTATGAAGTACTGAACAGCCAGCCACATATCAGCACCTTTAAGATCATGGAACAGATCCTCCTGGAACACAAGTCCAAACATATGGAAGACAGGGAGATGATTAGACATAGCCAACATGGCTTCAACAAGGTCAAATTGTGCCTGACTGATCTTGTGGCCCTCTACAATGGAGAGGGCAAGACAAGAGCCCCAGTTGTTAACTATCTTGACTTCTGTAAGGCCTTGGACACAGTTCCACACAACATTCTTGATACTACATTGGAAATATATGGGTTTGACAGATGAACCCTTAGATGAATTAGGAATTGGCTGGATTTCCATATCCAAACTTTCAATAGCTCAATGTTTATGTGGAAACCAGTAACAAGTGGAATATCTCAAGGGCGCACACTAGAATCAATACAAGTTATTATTTTCAGTGGTGATATAGGGGGATCGAGGCACCCCAAGTTGTGTGGTACGATTGATGTACTGGAGGGAAGGGATGGCATTCAGAGGGACCTGGACAGGTTGAAGAGTGGGCCTATGCAAAACTCACGAAGTTTAACAAGGAAAAACGTGAAGTGCTGCACCAGGATCAGGGCAATACCCAATAGTAATATATGCTGTGTGATGAACAGATTGAGAGCAGCTCTGAAAAGAAAGACTTAGAATTTCATGTGGTTAAAAAACTGGATAAGAGCTGGCAATGTGTGCTTGCATCTCAGAAAGTTATCTTTATCCTGAGTTGTATAAAAAGGAATTTAGCCAGTAGGTTGAGGGAGGCGATTCTCTCTCTTTACTCCGCTCTCCAAGGTGCTGTACTTGATATCAGTCCTGTCTGGGGGATGAACAGGCCCAGAGCAGCCCTGGGAGAAGGCCCTGGGGGTGCTGGTGGGTGAGGGGCTGGCCATGCCCCGGCCATGTGCGCTGGGAGCCCAGAGCCCCCCGTGTGCTGGGCTGCACCCAAAGCCCCGTGGGCAGCAGGGCAGGGAGGGAGGGGATCCTGCCCCTCTGCCCCCTCTGCTCCCTCTGCTGAGACCCCACCTGCAGGGCTGCATCCAGCTCTGGGCTCCCAGCACAGGGAGCAAAGGGAGCTGCTGCAGCAAGTCTAAATGTTTGGTAAATTGAGTTAATCTTGTCAGCTTTAGGTTACATAACTTTAAGGAAATTGAGAAATACAAAAAAGTAAAGGTGAGAGTGAGAAAGAAATTAATTAAAAAGTATTTCACAATAAACCAATTTACACCTGGAGAAGACCTGAAAATGTCAGGCACTTAAATCCTTTTTATGACAATAATGAATAAATGAGATTTCACCTCATAGGTGAAAAGGTTCAGCAGTGAAGTTCCATTTTGCTGTGTACCACTATTAGAGACCAGTCTTAATTTGGGGTGCTCTGGTGAATCCAGCTCAGCCTTGCTCAGGCAATAGGTTTCTCAGCTGCCTCCTGGGATCTGAACACCTTCCCATATTTTGCAGTAGAAAATGCAATCATATTTACTGGGCCACAGCTGTCAAAGCCGATATGACTTCACCTAATTAGACTTAGCAATATCTTTGATCTATGAAGTTAATGAAAAAATATTGCAATTTTCAACAGTATGTGTTTAGCTTGTTATAAATGACCTTAATAAATCCAAACATTTGAAAATATATAAAACTTTTGACTAATGGAGAATATTGAATCTCTACTTTTACATTTTTGTTGAGGGGAAGCTGGAAGAGCAATTTACACACTCATCCTAGCTTGCAGTTACACAGTCTCATTTAAAATTTTCTCAGAAATTACAGGTTGACCCCTATTTACTTATTTCAAAGCATATTTGAGGCTGATGATAAGGAGAGGGTAAAGGCAAAAAACGGAATCATCCAAAGAGTGAAAGTTGGGTTTATTATTAATTACATCTCCTGGGACATGTATGTACTATGTAAATAAGAGTTAAGTATTTTATAAATAACATTTTGAAGTATAAATCTGGCTTATTAATGATCCGGAATTCTTGCTCCAAGGGTTTTATCTGAGGTCAAGCATATTTTAATCTAGATTTTATTCCTAAAAAAATGGACCAGTTACATATAACTCATAACATTAAAGATTTTGAATCCACACTAGAGTTTGCTTTCTTAATCTTCATATCAGCCAATCATTTTAGAAGAATTTTGTGCAGCACCTGGCTGATTATTTTGCAGTGCCATTTTCTGAGGGTGAATAGGACAAAAAAGATATTTTAAGGGGCTAGAAAAAGGCAAATATTGTAATAACTTTCATGATAGAATAGTATGTTTCCAGCTACATTAACTGGTTTTTGGTGCCTTCTGTGTTCTTGGCCACATTTCTACTTCCATTAATTCATGCTATCACTTTTATGCCTACCTTCCTAATATTGAAGCTGCATGAATGAAAAATTACCTTCCCTCCCACCATTTATAGTTTCTCATGTACTTTTTTATTTATTTTGAGATGTTAACTAACAATTTGCTGATATAAAATGACCACAATATTGACAGACAGAGAACAGACAGCAACAATTCTTACCCTTATCTGTTAATTAAAAGGGAAATATTAGCAGACCACTTCAAACTTGTTCTTTTTCAAGTTTGTTGCATCACTGGAAATGTTAAAGGCATGTATGTGGTTATCTCTAAAATTAGGAGAGTGCTTATTTCCTCACTAATTGTTCTATTTTCATTCTGGTTTATTGTTTGGGGGATTTTTTGTGTGGTGTTTTGTTTGTTTATTTGTTTCTTATTGTTGTGCTTATCTGTTTATCTTTTAAATTGTGAAAAGCCCCAAGCCATTTAATTTACCTGAAGGTCATTTACCTTCATCAGCCTAATGGTCAAGAACCCACAGAATGTAGAGATAGGATGAAACAGCCTGTCTTTGAAGATCAGAATATCTTCTGATTTACAGATGTTCTCTATAGAGATATCAAGACATGCTTACGGCAACAAAATTTCCTCTTGCAGCTAAGGATACACTGGGATTTCTGAAGAAATTGTAAAATGGATTGGTCTTGGTGAGGAGCCAATTTAGTTTTGATTTCTGTCTTGATACTGGTTGTAAGAGGCATGTAGGGGAGAGGGTGCACATGTGGCACTTGCTAGGGGCAGCTAGGAGAAGATGGTGAAAGCCTTGTCTCTGGGGACACTTCGCCTGGTAACAATTTCACACCTTACATAGGGATAAGCATTCAGCAGGAGACCACCAAGTCAGCAGGAGACTGTACTCCCCAGAGAGGTTTCTCCAATCAGATGGTGAAAGGTCTCCTGCAATAGATTACACTGGAAGGTTGGACTGGGCCAATGGCCTCTCAGCAGGCAGACTTTGGGAGGAGCCAGTTATGCAGAAGTAACTGCAACACAAGTTCTGTCTAGCTTTTTAGTATTGTGGATTTTGCTTTGGGCTTTTTGGCTTTGGGCATTTTGGGACTTGCCAGTTTTTGCCAGTTTTTGCCAGTTGGGCTTTTTGGCTTTGGGCATTTTGGCTTTAGGCTTTTTGGCTTGGGCTTTTTGAGACTTGCCTTTTTGGTGCTTTTTGAATTTGGGGGACTTTTGACTCTTTGTGTATTTCTGGTTTTGCTTCGGCTCTAGCCTGCTGAGATCTGCTTCTTGCCCTGGCCTTAGCCTGCTTTTTGTCCTTTTTGCCATGGCTCCAGCCTGCCTTTTGGCTCCTCTACCCTGCTTGCGTGCATTCCCTCCTCTCTCTCTCTGAGCGCGTGGCCAGACACTGGCTGCCACCTGTCCTGATTCACTGTGTTCCTTCCTGATTCCCTGCCTGCTTCGTTCCTGTGTTCCTGCCTGAGCCATTTGCCTCTAACCCTGCTTTTCTGATCCAGCCCATCACCATGATCCCCTGTCCAAGGTTCTGGATCTCCATCCCAAGCGCCCACTCAGTCACCTCATATCTGGCCACTCATTGCCACCAGAGCTGTGCTTGTGGAGCTGCACCTCTCTGAGAACTGCACAGGCTCTCCAGCAGGTAGTGTGCACATTCCCCCTACTGCATGGATGTCAACAGCACACCCCAGTCCTCTGGTACTAATGCCTGCTTTTTCTCTCTGTCTTCCCTCTCTCTGTCCCCATCCCTTTCCATTTTCTTTCCTCTTTTCCTGTATTTTCTAGTCCTCTTAAGTAGGGAAACTCTTTCTTTCCCCCTTATTTTTGTTACTGATAATCAGTTCTCAAGTACAATGTTGTGTTGTTTGACTTAATTTCATCCTTCAATTTTTAAAAGAACTCCTCACAGCTCCTCACAGTCAAATGTTACAATCTTTCTATGTAATTTCTCTTATTAATCGACCCATGTTAAAATAAGATTTGGCTGGACCAAAGGAAAAGTGGTGTCAAGGGGTGCTTTTTGTAGATTGTAGCCAATATAGATTCCTTTAAGAAATAGAAGACCATCTATGTTTCTAATTAATTTTAGTGCAATTGTTTTCGCAGGTGCCTACAGGTAAACCCTGGTTAGGGGGCTCTATTTTGGTTGGAAAGAGGCCTTGTGGAAAAGGAACAGAGAATGCTGGTCAACCAGCAGTTAAACATGAGCCAGCAGCGCCCAGGTAGGCAAGGAGGGCAACGGTACCTGGCCTGTATCAGCAAAGTGCAGCAGCAGGACCAGGGCAGTGATTGTTCCCTTGCACTGGACACCAGTGAGGCCATACCTCAAACCCTATGTCCAGTTCTAGGCACCTCAATTAAGGAAAGACATTGAGGGGCTGCAACATGTCCAGAGAAGGACAATGGAGCTAGGGAAAGGTCTGCAGCAGAAATCTGATGAGAAGCAGAGATAAAGGAGCTGTGTGGGGTCAGTGTGGAGAAAAGGAGGCTCAGGGGTTCTTTCTCATTTTCTACATCTCCCTGAAAGGAGGGTGTAGCCAGGTGAGGGTCAGGCTCTTCTCTCAGTTAACCAATGACCAGACAAGAGGACACAGCCTCAAATTGCACCAGAGGAGATCCAGGTTGGACATCAGGGGGAATTTCTTCACTAAAAGTGTTGTTAAGCATTGTAACAGCACTGCCCAGGGAAGTGATGCAATCACCATCCCTGGAGATGTTCAAGAAATGACTCTATGTCGTACTTAGTTCCATGGTCTAGTTGACAAGTTGGTGTTTGGTCAAAGGTGAGACAAAGGTGAAAGTGTTTTCCAATTGTAATAATTCTATGATTCTACAAACCACATTTCCCTGCAGTGGTGAGAGAGAGTATTAATAATTTCATGCACTCTGTACACAAATGCACTTACATCACAGACAATTTCTGAGTTCCTTATAAAATACTTGTCTCTGTACATATTTATTGTATCCTAAATACTTGAGAGATTTACATCTAAAAGCTGAGAAGCAAGTGTTCTCACAGTGATAGGTAATTTCTAAGGTGTCATGAAACATAGCCACAATTTTCCATCAGAGAGACACAAAGGAAATGAGCTAGTATAGGAACAGCTGTGGTTCTGTTGACATGATATGTCAACATGATATATTTGCATTCTGCAGACATGATATATTTGGAATCATTTGCTGAGCCATGTTCAGCACTCCATTACATGTTGAAAGTGAAGTAAAACAAGTCTGACCTGAGGATGCTTTACAGTGGAGTAGAGAAAGTCTGTCTTCATCACAGTCAAAACTGAACGGTGTATATAAAGTTCTGCTCACCACTTCTGCACCCTGACAGGATGATATATTCAAAATTTTTCATGCTGCTAAGTAGTTTAACCTCCGTAAGTTGGTGAGCAAGTGTACTACAACTCATGCTAATTCTGTATCCATATGTTGAGTCAATTTTAAATGGTTATTGCATATTATCTGCCACTGTGTTGTGTATTTGTTTTCAAAATATCATGAAAAGTCATAAAACAAGCAGACTATAAACTTTTCATAGCTCAATTAAAATACTGTATGTAGGGTAAATCTGATAATGCTGTCGTGAAGAAAGTAGTTTTTGATAGTTCTTACATGCATCTCTACAAAAGGTTTGTGAACAGCTTCATCACAGGAGAGGTAAGATAGTGGTCTGCATACGCCTTTGCAGAAAATCTGGGAAAATGTATTTATCATTCTAAGGTGTTTAGAATAAGGAAGTTTATATTAAACCCTATGCACTTCTTCCTTTTATATATTTATTTATTTACTCTGCCTGTCCTATGATGTTTATAACATATTTCCTAGGGTAGTCAATGAAGGACATGGTTTATTCAACACTGTGAAAATGGGGTTTGACAGCCTTAAGTGTAAATGTTGTAGCTTAATATGAAGAAATTGTATTAATTTAGACAAGTATTTATAGTTCATTTTAGAAACAACTCTATAACATAAGGAAGCGTTAATAATTTTCATTTCATACATGGAAACAAAGTTACAGAGCGGTGCACTTTTTTAGTGCTTTCTGCTGCCCACTCTCTCAGGAACTATATCTGATATTTTGTTAATTTTATAGTTAGGACATCTTCCATGGAACTAAGATACAGGGTTGATTTATAGGAAAAACTCAAACCCAGGCCCACAGGCCCACTACTTAAAAAATCAAAAAATAAATTTTTTATTTCTAAAACTTTTTTTCAATATTTCATTTCAAGGAAAAAGACAAAAAACAAGTCCTCCTACTTTCAAGTCCACATTTTCATGTGCAGTATGTCATTTCCAGCAATTTGCTGATCAAGAAGGGTGGTTTTGCTCTAAGGTTTTGTTTACATCTTCCTCAGCATGTACATACAGGATATAAAATGGATAGTAATTACCCCACTGAAGTCTCTTATAATTGACCTCACTAGCTGCTGGGTTTCATGCAAACATACACAATGTCTTGATTTGCATCCTTGGATCTATTTGAATTATTAAGTCTGCTTCAGGAGATTAAATGACAGCTCTTTCTCCAATCTTGGTGTAGGCCATAATATATTCTCAGGATTATCCAACTTCAGGCAAAATTCTGGAAAATTTATTCTACCTTTAAAAATTTTGTCGTCTTTAAATTCTCTCATTTTCTGTCTTCTCATTTTTGTTGCATTCCAACCCTGAATTTTTTATCTTAGTGAGTGCTCTATCTTAAATTTCACTGGATCTGCCCTCTTTCACCCACATCAAAAATATCAGTTACTCTTACCGCTACAAATCATATGTCCTCTGATTTAAATTCATTCTGGAACTAAATATTTTTTGTTTGGCCTGTAATATTTTCATTGTGCCTATTTTCATGCACATCAAACTCTCTACTGTTTCAATTATTCCATCCATTTTTATGAGCCAGAGGATTATAATACAAAGGCCATCCACTTCATGGATAAAATATGAGCACTTTTCTCAGAATTCAAATGAACTTTAACTCCATATACTAACCTATCAGTATAATAAGTTGAATATCTTGATGTTGTTTAGAGTTTTGGAATAGGTTGTGCTCTAAATTGGTTGGAAAGGAAGTAGCATTTCTGTTCTGTTATTTATTTGAACAAAGGTGACAGTAGTTAACAGTCCAACTTTTTGCACATAGGTTATCTCACCAGATACAAATCTTTTACAGACAATAAGTTTTATTTCCCAAAGAACAATATCCCTTGAACATCTACTTTTATAAAAGCCACACTCAAAGCACATAATGTGGGTGAAGAGGGAGGAAAGAAGTAATCTTGACAATTTGTATCAGTTAACATGTTAAGAAGAGTAGTCTGCAAATTAAATGCCTATATAGTTACTTTATTCAATAAAAAACTGGAAATAAATCTCAATCTGTTCCTTCTAATGATTACTATAAGAAATAAGAAGTTAGCAGAGAATGAAGGTTTTCAGAAAGTATTCTTATTTTCATAGAAAGAATATATATTTTCATAAATAATATTTATTTTTCTGAACCTTTAAGTTGGATTTTGTTTTTTCTACAATGCAGTCCCATCTAGGGTAGAAGGATCAATATCATTGGATTGTGAGGTTTTTTTGTTTTTTGTTTTCTTCATGCAATTCATCTAAACCCTAATTTATAAAACCAACTCAGAATGTGTTTAAGCCCTACTGAAGTCAATAAAATTTATACCACTATGCCTCTAAAAGAACAAAATACTGAAATAACTGACTCAGAGTTTGAGACCAAGTTAGGATTGCATGGGTTATGCATCTGCTGTTCTCTTCTGAGCTTGCCAAGACAGGAAACAGGACACAGATTATCAGGAATAGTAAATGCTATTTTTCACTACTGTCAAAGCTGGTTCCTGTCAGTGCTACTTAGCTGGGTGGTGAAAACTCTTTTATTCAAATTGTTTCTGAGAACTGGTAAAGTTCTCCCTGTCAAAACAAGCACCCCCATTTCTGTGGTTCAGTGCCTCAGCATGCCTGGAAAATGTTCCACATTCCTCATCAAAGGGAATTTTATCTTGTCTGGCTTTAGTGAAATCTTTAGCTGACCACTTAATAAGAAGCTTAGAGTTTTAGTGCATTAAGTCCACAGATTTTTCTTCCCGCTAGCCAGTGGTTAGACTGTTAAATTCCAGGAGAACAAATCACAACTATCATTAACATTTCACCAAGCTATATAAGGACAGAAAATTGGATAGTTGCAAGGTAAATTTGGTTATTTGGTAATCCAAGGCCAGGTTGCAGCAAGAACAGCTGTAAAGAGGCCAGTCAGCATGTTAACTCTCTAGGCTGCTAATATAATTTAGGTTCTGAGCACCCTCTACACAGACCCACAGTATGAACTGTAAAAAGTCCAACCAGTTCCATCTGGTTTAAATATAAAAATCTTCTCTTCACTGTCCATATAACTACTTCACCAAAACTTTTAAATTAGTGTGTCTAGAAGTGTTGTATGTTTTTTCAAGTTAATAATGCTCTGTTTAAGTGAGTTGTAATAGTTGTAGCCCAGCCACCCGCTGTGTCTTTTGGTTCATCCTCAAGTTGCACCCTTTTGTATTGTTAAGTTGTGCCCCCACCTCCTGTGTTGTTGGTTTCACCCCAAATTGCATCTCTCCACCCCCTTGTCAATCCCTCCTGTACCACCCTTTATTCCAGCACCTTCCCTATCAGTCAATTTGAACCCTGACCCTCACTCCTATCAGTCATTGTCAACCCTGCCCTTTGTTCCAGATCCTTCCTTGACTTTTGACGCCCCAATGATTGCTCTCCATGTCCCTCACCTGAATTCCCCTCCCTATCCTTGTTATTGGTTATTCTGAGTCTGATCCCGCCCCCAGGGACTTTCCCCGTTTCTCTTGATTGGAGAGAGTTCTGTATCCACCCCCTGAAAATCCGGGGGAAAAATCCCCCTGTCAAGCTGTTATTTCGTGCTTTGCTCCCTGGATTTCCCCTGAATGAACTTCTTTGAGATGGAGCCTGCCCTACATGAAGAGCTTCCTCCTCAATTCTTTGTCTCCACACCTGTGCCTTTGTTAGCTGCTGCTGTAGGGCATTGGGATCTAAGTCACATTGGGGTTCATCTCTCTACCGCGATTGTCCCGCTCTTTGCACAAGCCAGCGTGCAAGAGCTAGTCCAGAGAGTCTCTGGCACTGTGTCATAGAATTATTTTTATCATCTGATGATTTCCTTGCATCACTTGTCTGAGATGAATGTTTTGGGAAAAATATGTTAATGAATTACTATCGGGGTTCCTCACTTTCCCCGGGAGCTTTGCCCTGGTTTCTCGGCTTTTCAGCGTCTGCTGCTAAGCCAGGACCACGTGGTCGGAGCAAGTCCGGGCAGGCTACGGTCGGGGCTGCAGCGAGTGAAGACTTCCCCTTGCAAGCTGGAAAGGCCAGCTTTACCTCCTGAATGTTCCTCTTTGCAGAACCTGGACAAGGCGAAGGAAAGATGCAAATTCTGTTCTGGGTTTCAGGTTCCGATTTTATTCCATTGGCAAGACCGATGTGGACCCTGCGAAACCCAGGACGAAACTCCTCCCTCCTCCGCCCACTGTCCCTTTTTATCCCTAGGGGCAGAGAAAGGGGAAGGGACTAGCCAGTTTACCAATCCAGGGAGAGGGGGTGTGGGAAAAGGCAGATTGACACCCATGTAACCCTATCACCTGTTGGCCCCCTGGAAATTTCCATGTGTAGCCAGAAGCCCCGTGCAGACCATGCTGTGGCTTGGGGGAATCCAAGAAACACATGGAAATTACACAACACACCGCAACAAATTACAAATATAGCCTATTATCTTTGTTTTACATACTCTTGAACAAGTAAAGTAAGACTGATATATTTTAAGATCTTTTTCTGAATACACAATGAGTTTTAAACTCTGGATTTTTTAAAGACAAATATTTTTTCCTAGCACAATTTTCTGTAATCAGAACATTTACCTTGGATGATCTATGCCTATTTTATTGCTTAAGGTTACACTTTTTATCCAAATGCGTTAGTGTTCATAAGTGTTCATAAAGATAGCAAGGATAGTCTCCTCGTTGGGTAAGTTGTTCTGTCTCAAAACTTTCACTGAAGTTTGATGATCCCATAAGTTTGTTGCTGATAATATTTTTTTAAAATGTTTCAGAAGAAAGTTCATCTCTGCAAAGTGAACTGTGTAGAAACAAGTTGCTTGCTCCCTTATGCAAACTGAACTATCATGTTCCATTGGAAAACAGCAGTGTTTTCATGGAAGAAGGTCCCCTCAGGAAACTGAGCCTGTGACTCTCAACCCATTGAGTTTGATACCACTTTTGCAGCACTGCTCTAGTTCTTCGGTATAAGATTTGATTGACATCAGAGTCAGATGAGCAGTTGTGGAAGACAGAAATATTTCTTCTTGCCATTTCAGCAATCTGTCTGCAACTCTCATTACCAACAGACAACAGTAATTACAATGTATTTGTCAGTACATTGATACCTTGGGCTTTTGGGTTTGCCTCCATTTTGGAGCCATCCAGACAGAGTTCCAATTTGTAACACTGGTGCTGGGTGTGGCCTTTGAAGGCCTCAATAAATATCCTTTATTCTCCTCAACTCTGTCTAGCCTCTGTTCCAGCTCTTCCAGGCATCAACATCACTTTTTCAGGTGGCTCCAACTGCCTGATGAAAGTGTTCAAATGCATTTCTCTATAATTCTTGCATAATGACAGTCCAAATAACACTACTACATTTTTGGCCATAGCAATATACTTATTTCTGACCAAAAAAAATGAAAATATTTTTAAAGCAGATATGAAACATGATGATGCTGAGTGTTCAAGCCTTCTTGAAAAAAAAAGTCACTAAAATTTTTCTATTTCAACAAATTACTTATAACTGGTGAACAGGTACATGAAGAATTATATTGAGGATGTTTCCAGCAATAAATTTGGGAGGAGTCATAGTGAGAGGGACTTTTAGTTATAACTTTTTTCACATTAAATTAGGTTTCAGTCAGCTTTGAAAGGTCATGCACCAGACAGTGATTGAAAAGGTTGGTTGCACTTTCATACAAGTTATATTGTTTTCAAAATTTAGATACAAAAGACTGATTTACAGATATGTTTGTATTTAATGCCAAATAAAAAGAACATCCAAAGGCAAATTTATATCTCTACAAACATAACATACTACATTATATCTTTTTTCTCAAAATAAGATTCAGAATTTATAGAAACACTATTAAAAAAATAGGTGAAGAACATTATTTAAAATACTGTAAAATTGAGAAAGTAAATCAATATATCTGACATATAAGGAACAATGGAGAATTGAGCTGCATCTGTTACTAGGAGAATTATGGAATAAAAAGAAGTGTATATTTTAATGCTGGAGATTGGGAAAAAAAAGCAGTTAAAAATTAGTGACATAATTTTAGAGAATATAAAGGAAATTAATTGGAATTCATTTCCTAATTCAAATCCTTACATAGCTATCAGTTTCTTAACAATTAAACACGGGAACAGCTTAAAATCTAAAATTCCCTAAATTGAAGTCAGAACACTGTGATGTTTAAAACAGCAACAACATAACTGTATGAGAAATAATTAATGATTTTAAAGACATAGCAGAGAGCAAAAATCTTGGTCCAGATGGGTTCTTGAAAGAAACTTCAAAGTCATTACCTTCAAAACCTACATAGCTTTAAACAGGTTATTTTCCTGTCTAAAATTAACTGTTAGTAAATTTATATACAACAGGATGGATTGCAGCACTGACAAATAGGTAAGGCAAATATCTTTTTGTCATCGTGCAATTATTGTAAGGTTTCTAGTTCTGATCTGTTGTGGTTTGACACTGGCCAAACCCACGAAAACCAATCACTCACCCTCCACTGCCACAGCTGGGCATAGGAGAAAAAAACCTAAGAAATCCATGAGTTCAGATAAGGACTGAGAGAAAGCAGTCCAATGGTAAAACAGGCTCAACTTAAAGGTAAAAAGTGAATTTATTACTAACAGAGTCAGAGGAGGATAATGAGAAGTAAAATAACCCTTAAAATATCTTTTTTTCCCCCTTAACCTTCCTGTCGGTCCTTCCCACCGACAGTGCAGAGGGACAAAGCATGGGGCTTTTGGTCAGTTTGTCACCTGAGGATTTTCTTCCACTACTCAGTGAGAGGAGTCCTTTCCATGGAGTCCCTCCCACAGGAGACAGTTCTCTGTGAACTTCTCTGGCATGGTTCAACTCTCATGAGAGCAGTCCTCCCAAAACTGCTGCAATGAGAGTCCCTCCCACTGGCAGAGAGTATCCCCAAAACTGCTGCAGCACAGGTCACCCATCCACAGGGTGCAGCACTCCAAGAACAGGCTGCTCCAGCATGGAAGCAGGGGCCCTGTCTCTGTAGCAATGGGGAGCAAAGTTACACAGACTCCCTTATGCATCTGAAGGAAATCACACTATTGTAGAAATTACTCCCTCTTATACCTTTAATCTCAACCAGACAAAACCAAAACTTAACTGAAGAAGGGCATCCATTGTCTGGCTCAGCTGCAGTGCTGCTGTCCACGAGTCAAAACATCTTCTCAACCTCAACCTAGTTCCAACCCTCCAGCCTGCAACTGTGCCTTCCCACAGGGTCTTCTGGTGAGCATAAGCCTTTACAGCTTTAACAATTATAATCCCATATCCCACATCTCTCCATTGGGTCTCCCACTGGATCAGAGCCTACTCCAGGCATCTACCCACTCCAGCATGGGCACCTCCCCAGGGGCTGTAGGTGGATCTCTGCATTCCTGTGTTCCCATGGGCTGCAGGGGGACAGCTGCTTCACCATGGTCCTCACCACGAACTGCAGAGAACTCTCAGCTTCAGTGCCTGAATCACCTCCTCCCTCTCCTTCTCCACTGACCATGGTGTCTCCATGTTGTTTCCCTCACATGTTCTCACCTTCTGCTCTTTTCTGACTAGAAGAATAAAACTGTGCCAACTGTGTTTTGATTTGCTTCTTAAATATGTTTTCACAGGGGTATTACCAACCTCTCTAACTGGGCCAGGCTTGGCCAGCAGCATGTCCATCTTCAGAGCTATCAGAGGCTGGCTCTGCTAGACATGGTGGAAGTTTCTAGCAGCTTCTCACAGAAGCCACCTCTGTAACCCCCCGCTACCAAAAACCAGGCCATGCAAAACCGATATTCATTTTTTAAATGTTTGCAATTCTAAACAGAATGAAACCAAACCAAACCAAATAATTTCTATGCAATGCAATTGTGATACAATCAAAGGGAACTTTAGAAATATTTTTTACTTCCTTCAAAAACTCAGGAAATTAACTCATAAATGTTATCTTTGTCAATTGTTGCACATGAAAAAGTTTCTACTTCTATGCAAGTAACATTTAGGATGTAACTTCTCAGGAATTTGACCTCATATTGTCCTGTATTCTGGGAAACATAATCTCATTTTCCCCCCTTTCCCATCTGCCTTCTTCAACAGTTTCATGGCACAGCCAGTGCAGAAATAGGGCTAATTTGCTTTGTCTCTCCACTGGTTTGTTTTCACCTGCTTATTTTGTGTGCCGTATTTTATTAAGCAGAAACATATACCAGGGTCCTCCATTATTTCAATTTATTTCCATAATTTCATTGTTTTCTTCTGTGACTTAGATCAGAAACCCTTTAAATTTTTGGACAGCACTACCGAACTTTGGGGCTTCATTTTGTTAGTTAAACTGTACTTGTAAATACAGAATGTAGTGGTACATCCTACATGTACCTACATGCAGCATGTGATGCTGCATTAAATAGGGAAGTGTCATGGTTTAACCTGATAGGGCAACTAAGCCCCACACAGCCATTCATTCACATTGTCCCTGGTGGGATGTGAAAGAAAACTGGAAGGGTAAACGTGAAAAAACTCATGGGTTGAAATAAAGGTAGTTTAATACCTAAAGCGGAAACTCTGCATTCATATAAAGCAGAACAAGGAATTAATTAGGCGCTTTCCATGGGCAGGCAAGTGCTCTGCCACCTTCAGGAGAGCAGGGCTCCATCACAATTAATGATTTGGGAAGACAAACATCATCACTCCAAATGTCTCCCGCCCTTTCATCTTCTTACCCCAGCTTTATATGCTGAGCATGACACCATCTCGTCTTACCCCATGTTAAAACAAGTGCTGCTAGTGTTAAGTATTTCCTGACATAATTGTCTTCCGCAAATAGTACATCTTCCTTGCTCCAGATTTTCCCTCTGGCCTGATTTTTGAAGGCTAATCCAGCTAGAAAAGGCTGATGTGAAGAAGTAATTCAATGTCTCAGCCTTTTCCATGCCTCCATCACCAGCATCCTGGCCGCATTCAACAGTAAGTCTGCATTTTCCCTACTCTTCTTTTGTTATCTAAGTGCTTATAGAAGTTCTTCCTTTGCCTTTGATCTCCCTTGCCAGATTCAATCCCGTGTGAACTTTAGCTTTCCTAACTGTGTCTTTGCATGCTTAGACAATGTATCCCAGGTTGCTGCCCCTGCTTTCCAAGCTCTGTATGATTTCTTCTCACCTATTACAGTTGCCCGGAGATCGTTCTTCATACATCCAGGCCTCCTGGCATTTTTGTATTTCCTATATTTTGAAATGCACAATTCTTGAGGTTCAAAAAAATTATCTCAGAATATAAAGCATTTTTCTTCACCTCCTATTCCCTCTAGGGCTTTATTTGATGGGGCTTTTTCAAGTAGATTATAGAAGAGGCCAAAGTTGTCCTGCAAAGTCCAGGGATATGATCTTGCTTTTAGCCTTGCTCCCTACTTTCAGGATCTTACATTCCTCCACCTTGCTGTAATTGCCACCATGATTGCCTTTGACCTTCACAGCTGCAACAAGCCCTTAATTTTTTTGTAAGCATGAGGCCCAGCTGAGCATCTTCCCTTGCTAACTGCAGGATGTTAGCTTCCTTTGACAGGAAGTTCTTATCAACGTGCTTCCAAAACCTAAAAAATTCCGTGTTCCTTTTTATGTTGCTCCTCCAGCAGATGCCAGGGTGATTCAAATCACCTATGAGGTGAAAAGCCTGCACATATGTGGCTTATTCCAGGTGTCTGAAGAGACCTCATCTGCTGCTTTCCCCTGAATAGACAGGGTAAGGATGTAAAGGGCACAGTTGCCTGCCTCAAAACACTGTCAAGGCCACAGAACTTGCCATAAGATCAACCACAAAAGTGGAAACTTGAGATTAGAAGTTGCAATGGGAAGCTGCTTATTCCAAGACTGGTGAGGTGAGACCTGGTTTACCACATCCTGCTTAATATATCTGGAAAAAATTTCCGCTGAGGCAAACTGCAGGAAAGGAAGGAACTCATGAGAGTATCACCCTAAGTTATGAAAAATGCATCTGTGACTGCCCTGTGAAGGCTTAGAACTTGGACTGTATAAAGGTGGTAACCTCAGAAGGATGAGTCTGGGACCCCCACCACTGAGAAGCCTTGGGTGAAGAAAGACAAACATGAAGCCTCTGGTTCTGCAGGTGGTGGCTGTCTTTTGCTTGATCTCTCTCTCTCTGTCTCCGCCTTCCCTCCCTTAGCTCTTCTAAATTCTTTCAACCTCACATTTACTGTTAAATAAAATCTGTGTTACTGACTTTGGCATATGTTCTCCTTTTCACCTTAATTCAGACAGAGGCATCTCTTACTAATCAGAGCATAACAGGCAGTTTGTAGAAAACAGCCACCATGGCATCACCCACATTGATCTGACCTCTAATCCTGATCCATCAACTCTCAAATGCCTTGTCACCCATCCCGAGGTAGAATTCTGTCATCCTGCTCATCTTTCACTTGCAACTTAACTTCTCTGCCTACCTTCCTAAGCAAACTCTATCCATCCGCAGCACAACCCTAACTGTGTGGACTAACCCACTATGTCTTTGTAAAACCAAGGGGATTATGGTCCTGCAGTTTTCACTGACTTCTAATTTTTCTTGTCTGTTCCCTGCGTTGCATTTGTCAGCATAGAGGTACTTCAGGAATGCAGTCTGTTGTCTTGTTTTCCTAAAAAAGTACAAAAGCTTTTCCCATAATAGTTGTTCATGGTCATATTCCACCATATTCCACCATATTAAAAATAAGCTTCAAATTACTTGTTTCAACAGTAATGAGTCTACAGGAATTTCTTAGGTTATTCAACAAGGGGAAAATGTTTCTTTGGTAAAAGTCATAGAAATAGGATCATTCCTACTGCTCAGTTTATGATCTGAAGTGTCATACTTGGTTTGTGCAGTGTTGTTTTTGCTCCCCGCCTAACTTTTATTTCCTTTTCCTGTCAGTAGCAATATCTCTTGATGCAAAGTAGATGAGACTAACTGGTGTTCACCTTCTCGGTATTGTCAGGGTTTGTGTTCTGGTAAAGTGAAAAAAGAAATTATACATATGGGCAGTCTTATGTGTAACAGAGCACTAAACAGATATTGCCTGTGGTTCTCAGGGAACTAGCAGAATTATTCTTCTTTACCCCGGTTAACATTGCCAAGGTCAGTTCCTGGTCCTAGCTGTATGATGCAAAAGTGGGAAAATATGCAGCCTCTTTCTACCTCCCATACAAACTGAGTTTCCTTCAACATTGAAGCATGACTTCCAAGCTAACATGTTTTGAGACAGTGACTGGAATGGCAAGTGTGGCTGTGTGAAAGCAAAGCAGATGTTTGCTAGGGAATAACAGGAGTTTCTGTGCTGCAATTCCTTGCTTTATGTAAGTGACCAATCAGCAATTCTGGCAAAAGGAATCATTTCTTGCTGAACATGTGCATTCATTTTATTATTGCCCCTGAACACCCCTATCTCTAGATTTGCTTGAGCATTCTCATTCACAAAACGTTAGGGAGAAAAAAATCGCCTTAGTGCAGTAATACTATGCATGTATGTTTGCTAAGATATCCTGAATGCCTGAGAAAACCTATCCAAGAAACCTATCCTAGGTTTTTATAGCAGTATACCTCTGATATTTTCAGCTTCAATACCCATGTTTAATGACATTTAAAAACCCAAACAAATCTGAGCCAGAGTTTTTTTTAAACTGAAGAAATGGAAAATATATTAATATAAAACAAGAAAGCTGTGATTAACTCCACTATCTCCCCACAAACATAGTATGATAATTCCAATAAACAATTTCTCTGAGGACAACAAAGCCCTGAAATAACAATTTTACACATTCAGAGTTTAACAGCCTGAATTAAAATACTCAGCAATCTGCCTATTCATCTAATTAACACTGTTGATTCATATGCTAAATAGAATTTCCTCGGGGCATGGGAAAAATTCCACAGGTTGTTTCAATTCACTGATCCTCACCTTCAATGCTTCCTCTTGAAAAATAAAGGGGAAATGCCCTCCAGAAATAATTTGAACGGAAATAAAGCCTAGATATGAATAGGTTTGTTAAACATGAAACTGTGTAAAACAATCGGTCTGTAATTAAATTTCTCAAGAAGAAAAGCTAAAAGTTAACTTGACCTCTGTTGGGACAGACAGGATTACCCACAGTGCAGTGGGACTGCAATGCAAATTAGTGTAATAAAATCCACCTCAAAACATTCTAGAGAAAATCTGGAGCTAAAGCTAAAATAAAATGTCAGTTTACCTTGCTTTCTCTGTGATACTTGGTTTATACCTGTAGTAGTTACATGCTGGATAATAAATGGAGTTTACGGTGTTTGAAAACATGTAGGGTTTTTTCCCTAACTTTACTGCTTTCTTCACTTGAAGTGAAGGTTTTGAACATTTCAGAGCTATAAACATGAAGGCTAAGCTTTTTACAAAATGATTTGGTTTGCATTTTTATGGTGTCATTTAGATGTTAAGATAAATCTGACAAACAAGAGTTATAATTATCAAACTGCAGACTGTGATTCCTTTGAAGAGTAGATTTATGGCTTCTGATTCAATTAGAATAAATCATAAGGAAAACATTATACAAGCCTGGAGCATGAAAATTAAACACACACCCTCTAGTTCATATGTAATTTTTTCAGTAAACCTCATGCTAGAATAAAATAAATTAATCAAACCCAAAAAACCATGAAAATATATCACAAATTACTATTCAAGAGTTTAATATCACTGAGGGAAAGAAAAAAAATTCACTTCATTATCAAATCTGTGCAGACCTGTATGTATTTGACTAGCATGTTAGGATAGAAAAATATTTTGGAGAGATTTAAAAATCACTATTTTCTCTCACGGGGTCAAAGATACAGTGACTTTCTGTATTTTGTACTTTCTGGGGTACTTTTTTAAAATTTCTAGAATTACACAATGCCATTGCTTAAATGGATGATGAGGTGACATGTTCTTATTCCTGAAGTGTGTAACAAATCAAAAATATAAACTAATTATAGACCTTTTATTTTCTCTCTGAATTTCTGTTTGTGAGATTCCAAAGTGTCTCTCATGCAACAAGTGTTGCATTTTGTACAGTATGGAAAAATCACCATTATCTCTGAAAAGGAAACAGAACGTGAATAGAATGTATTCTGATTTTTGTCACATATACAAGAAACCAAATAAATTTAATTTTGTGAATTCTTCAAGTGTCCAGTCACCTTTTAATGAAGTTATTTTTAGCTGCAGCCCTGACTGAAAATCTGTGCAGCTTAGGTATCAGTGTCTAAACAAGGGCCAAACAGAAATCAGTTACAAAGTCACTGTTTGGGAAGTAAGGTGGGGAATGGGCAGACATCCTCAGACATTGAATCATCTCAGGAGGTGACAATGTTTTTAGAATTTTAAGGAAAAATGGAAAAATAAAACTTTTGGTATAAAGATTTCAGGGCATCCATTATCCAGGTGTATTTCTGCTTTGTTTTATGAATTAATTTCTGGGCTAAGAATGAACACCTCTTTAATTAGCAGTCTTTGTCCTTACTGAGCAGTAAAGAAAAAATATACTCTTTTCCCTTTGTATTTCAGCAGGTGGGTAATAAATAATAAACACAGCCTTTCCATATGCTAAAATCATGTACTTTCATAAATATGTAAAGTTGCACAGCATTTTCACTTCTCCCCTGCCACTACTATATGTGGACACTCTGAAAAGGTGATTTTTCAAAAACAGAATTGGTAAGTGCCAGACAGCAAAAAATTTTTTTAAATTATTTTGAACATACCTACTTCACATGATAAAACAGTTTGGATTCTTCTTTTTATATGAGTAAGAGTTTCTATTTCAAAATTTAGAGAAATATATAATGAAACCGATATGATCTCATGTGGTTATTCCACAGGAACAGCTAATATCTTTCTTTTACCTAACTGGAAAAAAGGAGCACATTAAACTTAGAAAAATAGTACATATTGTTAATTAATTTATCTAGAATAAGTACATGTTGAAAGAAAAACAAAGGAAGGTATTGAAATTGTTTTTCTTGATTTTGTTACAATATATTCATGTTCAGCTGTGGAAAAGCAGCTACCTTGATCCACTCTCCACCATGTAATCCTTAAACACCATAATTTATTTCAGACAAGCTATCAGAAAAATTCAGAGGCTTCACACTGATATTAATATTTCACAAGTTTTGGGTCTACAAGTGGTCTAAGACAGATGACCATGTATTCATATATATTTTCACTTATTTGCTCAGCTAAGGCAGAACTTGTGGCAGGAGTTCACTTTTTCTTAGACTAGAAAGAATCCACGTTGACAGAGCTCTTTAATGTGTCTCTGCTGCAAGGAACTCATCAGTCAGGGCTCACAAATCAACCCTGAGACATAAATCTATAGGAAACCTGGCTTCATTAGTTGTGGTGCTCATGAAACTGCTTGACTTGCAGAAGAGCTCTCATAAAACTTACCTCTATCTTCAGTCTTTTAATGAGGTTTCTTCTTGGGTGTATATCTTTATAAACATACAATATAAAGAATTGTAACTGTTAACAGACCACATTCAACATGTTATTGTTATAAAAAGCATAATTTTAAATATTTATCACCCTGATATGGTTTGTGTCATTTTACCTTTGAAAGTTCACGCTTGAATCTCCTTATCATAGTCTGTCTGGCTTTTTCTTATAACAGAAATGTGACCACAGCTTTTTCACTTTATATGCTCATTAAAGTGTTAAAGTTGAATCCTCTTATATACATAAAACTGGGAGCATCCTAATGTCTTTCAGAGTTTGAGGTCCTTGTAAGCCTAAATAAATGAATTCTGATAATGTGATATTGAGACAGGATAACACTGTCTATTTCAAATCTTACCAATCTGAAAATTTTACACACAGCACTTGTTTTTAACAGAATGCTTGTTACATCTTTAAAAAAAAGATGAAGCAAAGACAATGAAAAGATTGAATAAATAACCAGATTGTTTGCTGTTTGTCCAGCCCCATGGTTTCCCCTTGAAAGTTTTATCTTCTTACAGGCTGGCTGGCTGGCTAAGTGCACATTGTAACCTCTGCAACAGCAGAGTGATGAATCAGATTCCAGGATCAATTTGATCCATCTCAATTACTGATGAACAAGTTTAATTTTGTGTTTTGTAGAACAAATTAGTGGAATACAGCATGAAACTGAATAAACATTGCCAATCCCAACTGGTTTCCCCCTTCCCCTTTAGAAAGGTGATCAAGAAGGGAGTGAAGTAAGCCCCTAAAAATGGCCTGAAATGAAATAGCAGTGCTGAGGCTACTGAAATTGCACTATAACAAGGTCGCATTGATATTGAGCCTTCCAACCTAGAACAGCGAGCTGCAGGATCAAGGCCATTTTCTAATCTTCTCTGAACTACCCCAGCTATGTACTGTTGTGCAGTTTACTCAGGGACTACTGCACTCCTGTATTAAAAGCACTAGTTATATATACTTGAAATAGTGTTCCAAAGCTCATATGTACTTGCAGAATTTGAGTGTGAAGTGATGAATCTGGGCACAAAAATATATGCAACTGGAACCGTCATATTAAATATGATTTGGTTGTATTTTGTAATTTTCCTCCTTTTTTAACTTTCTCTTTCCTAATAAAAATATGTATTAGTACTTACCAGTTTGGGGCATTTATGTGCTCTTATGTTAGACTCTAACACTACTGTCTTTTGATGTGTCACATTGTTATCATTTTTGTTTCCAAGCATCCCCTTTTATTTTTAGTAGCTTAGGAAATATATCTAAATTTGGATTGATTACTACATAAGGCAAAACAATCCAAAATTCACTTGTCGAATAAACGGAAGAAAATATAAACATACGAGCATCCCAAAGTACAGAAAAAAGTAAATACACAATTAGATTGGCATATATCTTACATGTACCCAGTCGAAAATATAAGTTAAGGGTTAGGCTTATTTGCATCATAATACCTTTTAATTAAGAAATGATCCCATTCAACCAATTCTAAAATGACTTATTAAGTAATTAAAAGAAAATGTTGCTTTGCTCCTCCTGTCTCAAGGATTAGGACATTTGAGATATAATCCTGGTTCTATTAACTGCAACCATATTAAATGGGTATATAAGAGAGCTGCCTATTTTCAAACATCCTGTGAAAACAAAGGTGTTTCAGATTACTGGAATGAAAAGATGGCTTTCTGGACAGCTCTCTTAGTCTTTATCAGGCACATGGCCAGACCCACAGTGATAAGAAACAGGCCTCACATTCAAATTACCACAAGGAGATCCAGTTCATAGGACAAAGAACAATCCCCTAGGAAAATCATGTCTCCCACTGAAGAACTCAGGAAGCTGGTGACTTGATGTAGACTTTCTCCACCCCATTTTTCTAAAAGACTGAAACTTGTGAGATTAGCACCCAAAATTCATTGAAAGAGTAAGCATTACACCAGAGAAAAGGATTTTTATCAACAGTTTTATGCTACTACTGAGGTTTTCCTGCATTAATTAGGTAATTTTGACATTTAGACTGTTAAAACAACACTTGAGCAAGCATTTTTGGCTCTGTATACATGGTGTGTTCCCTTTTGGTAATTACAAGATTTTGAGTAACAGGGCCAGAGCTGTATGCAGTGTTCAAGAAATCAGTGTACCAAGGCTTTATATAGCAGAAAAACAACACCATCTGTCTCATCCTCAATACCCTTCTTGATGGTACCCAACATTTTGTTGGCTCTTTTTGCTGCCACTGAACACAGAGCAGATTATTTCAGAAAACTGACAGATCATTTTTCAGAGCTGAGACTGTCACTTCCAAGTTCAGCATTACATATACATTATTTGGATTGTTTTTGTTACATGTGCCTTACTTTTATCTATACTCTAGCTCATGTGCCAATTTTTTGTTACCATGTTCCATTCTCTGAGATCCTCTGCTATTTCTTGCCTTTAATTTGGCACTTGACTACCTGGAATGCCTCAATCTGTATAAAAGCCTTTTATAGAGATATTGGATAAAGACAGGTTCAAAACTGATCTACCAACCTCTGATTTTTTTCCTATTATAATATTTAATCTCTAGGACTTTTCTTCACATTCTTCAAGGAATTTTCTATCAATGTAAAAAAAAATACATCTCCTACAAAGCAAGCGACTTTTCTCCAATTCATGGTAGCTCAGTTTCCTGTTGATTTTTAGTCTGAAACTTGGTCAAGGGTTTCATATCTGCCTGATTCTCCTTATCTACATGATTATTGACAGTTCCTATGATACCAAGGAGCTGGTGAGGCAGGATTTCAATTACAAAAGCTCCACTGACACTTTTCTGACAGAATTTCTCCACAGCCTCAGGGATCATGTTCCTGGTTGTAAACCCTTCCAACTAGATGAGATGAAAGATGCAACAGCCTGCAGTCACCAGAATACTCTATAGGATCCTACTCTACAGATATCCCATAGGGTATCCAAGTATCCTATAGAGTTTCTCTTGTCTGGTTGCATGGTATATAGGCAGCCTAGCAGATTTCTGGTACTGCAACTGTGCAAAGTAGTCAACAGTTGTCTGGAAGTTTTGCAGTTCCACTTTAGAATCTTTCCAGAACACATGGGTAGGCATCATATGCTCCCAATTATGCTAAAAATGTGATATTATATTCTCAACATATTGTTTAAAAGTACTGTGGAAGTTAAAATAAATATCACTTTGGACTCCTAGGTTGTTTCTTCTGTTAATAAAATCTGTGAAGCTCTAATAGCTTCATCATATTTCTCTCTTACACTATGCAGGTAATGCACCAAGAATGATTGATTAAAAAATACTAAGTTCTATAGAGATTTTTTTCAGTATTTTTTTTCTGAATGATTTAAAAAAAAAATTACAGGTTGTGGATATTTTAAAACAAACAAACCAGGAAGAAAGCTCCAATTCCCCCACCTTAGTGTGAATATACTAGTTTTCTAAAGTCTTATTTTTATGTTTTAATAGAAATGGCTACAGGTATCTTTTACAATATTTTCAAAGCAAATTTCTTGATTTGTTATGCAGTCTGTAATATAACTGGTAAAATAAAAGCCTGAAGATACTCGAAATACTTTCCCTTGAAAATTCCATTCTTCATAAATTTTTAGAGGATTAAACGGAATGGTTTCTCACATGAGAAAATCTTGATTTCAATATAGTCCAGCTACCAGCTAAATAAAAATATAGTGTTATCCTGCCCTTTCACTACAGTTTCTTCTCTTTTTCTCTACAAGTTTTACAAAATTATTCTAAGAGTGATTTCTCTCCAGGGTCATCAGTTTTGGACACTCTGTTATGAAACTTGGAAAAATTTATTTCTTATGAAGATCAACATTACACCAGCCACTTGAAAGGAAGGAAACTGTGATTTGAATGATGCATCAGCCATCAATATAGTTGATCTTTGAACATAGATTAATGTTCAGGTGACTGAAGATTCTCTAGTTTACTAATTTCCTAGTTAGTAATATAAAGCCAAGACATTTCTTGCATTCTTTCTACTTCATAGATGATCAGAAGGAATAAGGGTAGATATGTTATTTAAAAAGAGGGGAAAGCAGATGTATTTGTAAGGAGAAAAGTTCAGACATAACAACCTACTTCTTGCCACCAGTGAGAACATAAATATCCCAAAAGGAGTCACAGAATCATATAGGTTTGAAACAACCTTTAAGATCATTAAGTCCAACCAGAAACACTGTCAAGTCCACCACAAAACCATGTCCTTAAATGATACCTGTGCACACCTTTTAAGTGCTTCCAGGGGTGCACACACAGACACTTCATTGGGGCAGCCTGTTCCAGTGCCTGACAACACAAGTTAGATAGGAAAATCTCCATATAGTGCTGAAATATATTTCATGAAGTCATCTTTTAATTTAGCTTTGAATTAAAATAGCAATTGTACTGTCTTCTCTTTTCTCTAAAGAACAACTAACTAGATGTGTTATCAGTATTTTACAACATGCAAGGAATTGAATAGGACATTATGACTATGATATGAGGAGAAGAGTTGTGTAGATTTTTGTCATCTGTAATTTTTTAAAAACTCTCTGTATTACTATAGAACAGAAGAGATCTTGGAAATGTTTGACCGCTGAGGTTAATGAATTTGAGTAGGAAGTATTTTTCTGTAAACAAATCTTTGAATACATTATACCTCAGAGTTTAGTGTGACTCTTCTTGGAACAAGAATTAGAGACATTTGTCCATCCTAAATGCTATTTTGCTGTTCAATAGCATGAGTTTATTAGTGGTGAGAAAATATAAGAGGTCTGGATGCTTTTGTAAGATACTCTGTAGTTAGTGTCATATGAAAAATATTCAAGCTGTGTACTGCATAGGCAGAGTAAAAAAACTTAAAGATTAGCTGAAGTTTTCCAATAGAAGTAGAACAAAACATTTGTCATCTGAATAGTTTGGTAGTTCTTGATAGCGCTTTTTAAATTAAAGGTCCTTATATTTATTTTATTCTAGAGAAATGTAAATTGGCCCAGGGATGTGACTGAAAAAATCTTGATGTTCAGAAGCTTGTGTATATAACATGAATGTGAAGATGAAATTAAGGAATATAAGTTCCTTATATGTGTGAAATGTGTGACTCAGCTGAAGAGCATATGTGAGAGAAGATATCAGAGAAAAGGTTTTGCACTTCCCTATTTAGTCTTTTAAATGCCTTATATAAATCAGTGTTTAGTTAGTTTACAATGCATCTTAAGCCTTAAAGATTATCTTTTTTCCCCTGTATTAGAGGATGACTGGGAAAAATCACCTCACCAAAGGAACTGGTGCGGAGGCTTCCATTCTTTATCTTTTCTGACTTTCCCTTCTCTCTCCCTCTCTAGAAATACAGCACTGATTTTCTGTGTCATAAATTGTGCTCCAATATTTTTGATCCCTAAATTAAGCAAATCAAATCAAGATGTTAATTGGTTGTTCAGATTCATGTATAATTTATCTACAAATGCTTATGCATTTTTCTGATTGCAGTGTGTGATCTCAGTGGGAATCCCAATGGGTGAGACTTCATCTTCAGTTCCTAAGTATTCTTTCTGATATGAGCAAAACTAAGAGTTATTAAATGTGGGAATACACAAGACAGAGAGTGCTTTAGACCTTATTAGCATAAAAGATTTGATAAGCGAGATGCCTTGGCATATGCAAATGGAACCCTGAGATTAAACCCAGATTGCAGTTTTCCGGGAAAAGGAAATCCCATTTGGCTCTGCAAGACAAGGAATGTTGTGATATGCATAAGTTTGTGTATTTGATGATCAACCCAATCTTTGTAGTAAACATTGTTAGTCTCCTGAAACAGTAGTCCTTGTAAGTCCTTGTAAGTTCCCAATAAAAT
>VWYI01032902.1:0-15771 GCA_013399455.1 Anthoscopus minutus
CACTGTGGGGTCCGGGGTCATTGAGGCACAGCGGGTTCCGGGGTCACTGAGGCACTGTGGGTCCGTGTCGGTGAGCTGGGGTGCCGGCAGCCGGCCGGGCGGATCGCGCCCTGTGGTCCGTGGGCAGGAAAGGATGGGATCTGGGATCTGCCAGGCATGGCGGGCAGCGATAGGAGGCACCGTTCCCCCAGCCCGTGCGGACCGTGGGAGGTGCGGGCTTAGCAATCACCTCCATTATCTACGGCTCAGAGGAATCCACTGCGCCAGCGTGTGCAAGCATTCATATTGCATGAACTTCTCTGTTTAATTCTCCTGAAACTTAAAATTCGTGATGATAATAACACTAGGCTTATAACAGAAAGATGATAGAATAATCATCTTAAATGCATCTGAACACGTCTGGGTAGGATTTAGCTCCCTGTAAAAGGGGCAGGTTTCTCTTTGTAAGAATTGTCATTTGTATGTGACTTTGTCACCACAAACCTGTGAGTTCCCATTAGGCTCACCCTGTGATGCTGGTAGAGATTGAGTAGCTCAGAAGGTATGTCATTTCGTATTCCAGCATGTATTAAATCCTCCAGGATTTAATTGCCTCACTCAGGACTGCAGAAATCCTCTAGCTACCTGCATGCAGCATTGTATCATAACAATGGGATCTTACAACATCTCAGAAAGAGTCCAAGAGGTGTTCAGGCTTTCGAAATACACTTTACATTGTGAGACCTTTCATTTATAGAAAGCACTGCTGAGAAGAGAGCAGAATTTAAGCTCTTTTTCAGTCTGAGTGGACTTGAAGCTGTAACTTTGCCTCTAAGTGAGCACCACAAGCACTGGGCCAGTTTTCCTACTTCTAAATTAGCTCTGTAGCCACTTTTGTCTTGTCGGGCCATACATCTTCATTCAGTCACCATATCAATGAGCAGAGCAGGGAGTGTCCTAATCCCAATCCCACCCTTCATTAGGGGGCTTGCCATTATTTAGGAAAAAGGGAAGTGTGAGTTTGAATCCCTTCAGTTCACAGGGAAGGAAAAAGCCAAAAAGATATGAAACCACATCTCACACTTCCTAGAAGAGTCTTCTTTCATTAAAATGTGATTGTGAGTCCTGTAACTTTTCCATTCACTTCTAAAGGAAAGACCCAGATGTGCTGTATTTTGTATTTCCTTCATGTGTGCTCTCATGCTATTTATTCAGACCTCAAGTGTGGGAGAGTAGCGTTTCTTAATCCATGTTTTGCAAAATGGACACCAAGGTGTTCAGAGAGGGGCATTTCTGGACATCAGAGCCAATTAAATGGCAGGCAAGCAGGGGATTTTCAGAACATTGTCACATCAATAGGTTTTTCAGGGCTAAGCTCAGTTTTGCTGGTAGACATCAGCTCTGTTTGAAAATGGTTTTTTAATCCCTAAACCGTTACTAGAAGTCTGTTCCTGAACCACATTTCCCAAATAGTCAAGGAGGAGTCATTTCTCCTGTAAAATGGCCATTTCATCTGCTCCTCTGCTTTGGGTCCTTTGATGTTAGTATCTCCTATATATAATTCTGACAATGGTAAGAGTGCTGAGTTTTGTTCCCTTATAGTTCCATTCTGTGACACTCAGGGAGCTGAGCTCCTCTGGCTTCCTCTCATGACACAGGTACTACAAATGCTCCCCAACCAGTAGAGCAACTGGTCCTTCAGATGGGGCTTCTTTAGAGCTCTACACAGACCCTGTTGGGGAAGCTGAGTCACAGATTCTGATTACTTGTACTATGATGAACTGGTAAATCCAGGTCCTTCCCTGTCTCAATTCACATCAATGTTTTTAAATGTATTGCAATTCCTGCAGTACACAATGCCAAATTTGTTTGCAACACTATTGTCCTATATATGCCCAGCCTTTTTCAGTATCTATGTCTTCCTGGGCTACTTCTAACAGAGTGCAATTTCTACTTCATCATCTCTAACTTAGCAAATAATATCTATTGCAAAAAAAAAAGCAACCAACAAAAAAATTGAAGCTGAAGAGCATAAGTACAGAAAGAATCCAATCCAAGAAAAGTGATAAAACTTTGTCACAAGTACTACCAACCCTACTGCAATTGTACAGGATGCAGTTTCAAGATTTACATCGATTTTATATCAAGTTTATAGTTTATATCAAATATTGTTGACAAGTATCAAGTCCTGGTCTTGCCAAGTATCACTCCATGTACTATATGCTGCAATCTGTGTTGCAGACACATCTTAAATCTTTTACTAAATCAAGACCATAAGAATTTTCCCATAATTCCAGAAATATGAAGTAAGACCTGAAAGGCCTCGTGAGGAAAATCAGATGTATTTCAGTGGGGTTATAACCTACTAGGAAACTTGCATGTAGCTTGCAAACTTCTGTAAGCAGACACTGACACAACCTAATGTCTGGCACATAAACTCAACAGACACACCTTCTGTTTGTCATTTCACCACCCTTCATCCTTTCTATTTAGCAGCTATGTCAATTATGATACAGGCATGCCATTTTCCTAAGATGTGGACTAAATAAAACCTTTTATGCAAAAAGAGAGAAACTGATAGTGCACTTGTAAGGTGTGTTTAACTCCTTAGAAGAAAAGTACCATTTAAGTACCTGCAGGTAGCTGAAGGTACATAATTTATAGGAAAAGGAACCACATAGGATGGAGCACCAGCAGGAAGTTACAAGCAATACTGGGCAGGTGACAAATTATCAGGTCTGAGATCATAGCCAGCTGTGTAAATCTGACAATAATTTCTGTCATCAGACAGAGAAAGAGGTCCAAGAAGTTACTGCTAAGCCCCGCTTGGAAACTGCAGATATTTTCTATGATGTTCTTTTCTTTTTTTACTTTCAGGGATTCATGAATAAAGCATTTTAAAAGAGACTGATGTATCACAATAGCCTTGTTCATGGGGGAGGTGGAAAGGGATACAGTAATGAAGTTGGCCCAGCAACTCAGTAAGTCTAGTTTCACAGTTGGAGAAGTCTGATTTACTGAGTGCTAAGAGATCTACAGCCTAGAACTTCTCCAGATGGATAATAAAGTATGTGCTAGAATTTCTGGAGCCCAGGACATTTGCCAGTGCAGTCTGTCATGTGTCCTTGTCAAGTGACCTTGTCAAGTAAACATCTACCTCATCTAAAAATATCAAAGCCTTATCTCTGCCCAACACCTTTCTGGGAATGCTCTGCTCTGAAAACTTCCTGCAGAAACACAAAGCATTTGTTGGCAAAGTTTAGGTGCCTTTGGTGAGTAATGCATCCTTGGTTCATGATAGAAAGCCTGGCTCTTCTCTGCCTAAAAGAATCCAAAAAGCAAAACCAAGGGATTGCTTTACACTTCCTTTGAGATTTCTTATGTGGGATGCTGCAATTTTAGTTCTCTTGTTTCAGTGCATGCAAGGGAGAAAGAATATGAGCGCTGCTGTCTTTGTTATTCAGGTAACTGCTGTTTATGTTCTTCTGAAGATGCTAATTTCTCACAAAAATTATAATCAATAACAGATATAAATTATACTTCTTTTATGGGATCGTCCTACTAGGGCTGGATAAAATAAGATAAATTCTACTGGATCAGTGGCCAGGAGACTGTTAAACAGCTTTTCCTCGTTAAAATGCATGAGGAACCACAGGGCAGGAATGGAGAAGTGTTGAGTTACAGAGGGAGGTAAGCTGAGGACAAATACAGACCATAACCTGGACATGGAATTCATTGTATTCCTGGTGCCAAGGCCCCACGTGCACGCTCACCACTGGCAGGGCTGTACACACTGGGGAGCAGGGACAAAGAAGGGACATTGAAATTGTCCTGCCAAGACAGGTTTCAATGGTTTTTAGTCTGTTTGCAATACCAGCTGAAATCCCCTCACTACACTCTGTTGTAAACCTCACAGAGAAATTACACTTGGAAGAAGCATCCTTTCTGTTCCATGACTGGCTTCCAGGTCTGTTCATGTGGAACATCAAAGACTGAGGAGCTTGGTGGGGATTTTTTATGGCCCATTAAGCTTGCAAAGGCCTCAGGTTAACTACTCTCGGGTTACCTTGGCAAGAGGTTGTTTTAGTGAAAGCTGCTGACCTGTTTTTCCCTTGGGCCTGATTTTCTAACATTTGAGTACGGATTTGGGAGTTCAGGTTAAGGTTCTGGTGACTGTTTCTAAGTCATTATTTTTGTGTATAGTGAAGCTGAAGAAACTTGAGAGTATGAGCTCAGAAACTGGTTTGTACATGTCTGATACAGTAGATGATGGCAGTTTGAGTAGTTTTAGTGCAGATTCCAAACTTCACAGCATAACCCTTTGAACTAAACTAAGAGATCTTTTCTTTGACTCGCAGTTGTGACTGTGGACTAACAGACTCCAAGCTGGGCAAAGGGAAATCAGCTGTGAAGATCTGTATGAAAAGGGCAATACAAAACCTAAAACCAGATAGATAAAGCAACCTCTGGTATTTTCCAGAGGTTTCTGCCATGATCTTTTCCAAAGGACAAGAAAATAAAAAATCAAGCATATATTTCATATACCTTTTACTATGATCCAGCACTAAATCATTCAGTAAAGGCAGAGCCCTGTGCTCTCTGTGGCTGGAGCATGGTGGTTGTAGATCTAACTTTTGAAAAAATCTCTTTACAGGTCTTGTTTCAAAGTGTATGCACTTACAAAACAGGGATCTTAATTTTGGAAACTATATTGGAAGTACTTTCTCTGATTGTTTTGTCTTTAGTACTTAATGTGCTACTACCTGACGTGTAGTTTACTTGTGCAAACCGTTTTGTGACTGTTGCTGAACCTTAAAATATAGGGGAGGTTCTCAGATCTAGGTGCATCCCGTGCTCCAAAAATTCTAACTGTTGAAATGCAAATTCTGCTGCCAGCCCTTTTTTCATCTGGGTGATGCAGGAGGGAGAAATGCAGTAAAGCAAATTTAGAAATTATAATCCAAAGGATGTGTTAACTAGAAAAAAAACGAAAACATACAGAGCACATTTTCCTTTGGCCAACTTGTTTGCAATCAGGTCTCTCTCAAGAAGTGCTGTGACAATGGGCAGAGAAGAGCACCCTGCCAGGGGCACAGGCTGGACATCACTGGCCAGGGTCTGCTTAATTACCGTGCATGGAACACACTCACTGATCATCAACAGCTTTCACCTCATGCTAAAGAACTGACCACAGTGACTGAGTGCTGGCACCAGAGGCTTGCTCTGTCAATTTATTGGAAAAAGCCTCCAGCACTCAGCACATTTTCATATCTGAGGGTGGCTGGAAACCAGTGTAACTGGTTCAGACAGGAGAAGCAAAGAATTTTCATATCTTGAATTCCTTGGTGTGAGCTGTGTTTTTCCTTCTCAAAGCCAAACAGAAAAATCCTGAGTTAAAATTTGCTTTTCAGGTCTGATGTCAAAAGCCATTGCCTTTACTCTTCATAATTTCAAAACTCTTGCATGGAACAAATAGCCTAGAACTATTTGACATGAACATGGTCCAAATACTGTTTCACAGGAACATGGCCCATTTTTTAAAAAATAATTTCACTTTATTTTTGTTTCATAACTTTGTGGCCTGGTATGCATGGCCTGTTGCAACAGTTTCTTGCAAAAGATCTCATGCAGCTTTTTACATCCCGTTAATGAGATACAGTAATGACCATGTCCAGTGCTGACTTGCAACCTTGCTTTTTATTAATTGCTTTTGGCCTTGACCTAAGAAAAGACTTCAAACCTCTAATTGCCATAAAGACTAGGTGTTTGTCTTCCCAACTCTAAGACTATTAATATTTAGGGAATTATTATAAATATAGATATGTACATAAGGAACACTTTCTCTGGCAGAAAACTTCCCAAGAGCTGTGATGCATTTTAATCTTGTCTTGCACACAGTGATCCATTAGCCAGGAAATATGTATGATTATTTTACATTCACCTCTTTACAGAGGTTCTCATTCTGCAGAGAAGCAGCTGGTCCTTCATTCAGCACCCCTGAGAAGTGGAAGCTCATGAGAAAAGTATGAAATTTACGTTTGTAATAAAATGAAATGATTGTTTGTGTAAACAGAGACCAGTAAGCCTCTTAGCATTCATTAGCACCTTCTTAACATTTGAAAATGCATTAAGAAATTTTGGAGGAGATTATGGAGCTGGACATAGGTAAAGATGTTGTCAACAGTGTGTGGGTGGGATGTAAACATACAGGCTGTGCATAAATATAGGCCTTTGTTAGAGTAGTCCTGGTTCTCTTGATTCTTTAAGTACAAGGGATTTGAAATTCCTGGGGTTTTTGTCCTTCCAGCTGGAGAAAGGAAGGAAGTTGTACAAAGCCTGTCTTACCTTGCAGATGGCTAAACCAAATTACAGGCTGATGGACAGAACCACGCAACACTAGCACAAAAGGGACAGGGACTTCACAAGTGCTGCAGATAGTTGCCCAAACGACTTCATGCAGTTTGCCTTGGAAAGCAAAAAAATCTAGTGAGCTTTTGGGCAACAACAGTGACCTAGGCAGTCAGTGCCAGCTCTCTGCCACCCTTGGCTGTGCTTGTATGAGCATCAGTGCTCATTGGACTGGATGGAGGAACTGCAGTGCCAGGAAATAGCTTTTTCCCCCTCTGTTTCCCTCTTGTTTGTCTGCTTAAAGCTTTCTGCTGCTGAACAGCAAACCACCCGTGGCCTCAGCATGGAAAAGCTTCCTTGGGGCTTATGTAAGCCAGGTGACCTGAGGAAAGTTATTCCCTGGCACGTAACAGAGGGAACCTGAAGTAGGAAGGGAGGCAGCCTCAGCAGGGGTAATGTCCCTGTGTGCTGCACAGCTTTTAGGGACCTTCCTGCTCACGCAGCTGTGCTGCAGGTTTGAGGGACTTGGTGAAAGGTACCCTTGTATTGTGAAGGTGTTGGACAACTGGACACTGCCCATTGTGGCCCATTACACTAAATTGATTCTGTAGCCACCAAGTTTTCAAAAATTTGAGGAAAGAAAGAAGACAGTTTAGGAAGCCTGTCTTTTCCCTGAAAGTATCCAAAGCTCCTGTTTGTGGAGATGGAGGTGACTAAAGTCATTAGAGCTGGCTACAGTTGCACCACTGTGTTCCAGGAGTGACACCTTTCTCAGCCTGGACCTGTTTTAATCATTAAATTACGGCACAAGAAGGAGGATTTGGGGAAGGCTGTTTGTTCTGTAGCTCTGCTTTAAGAGGAATAGAGAGCTTTTTCTCTTTCTTTATAGAGGAAGGATGTTGTATATGTTCAATGAGGAAGACATTCTAGCCGTGCATCTCTCATTGGTTCAAAATAAACATCTATTCTCCTCATCCTCCTGTGAATTATGTTAGGCAGCCACCTCTGAAAGGTCCTGGCTGCTGTAAATTTTGAAGAATTCATCATTCTTCCCAAATGTTGCACAGGAAATTTAGACACAGCCTTAACACTAAGTAAAAATTTATGCCAAGGGATCAAGTGATTCAAGAGAGCTGATGAGATGGTGAAGGCAACAATACTTAACGACTTTGGTTGGTCTAATTTTCACCTGGATTGATTGGCTTCATTTTCATTTAGATATAATCCAATTTTTTTACTGGGCAAATGATCAGTACAGTGGAAACCAAGAACCTGCTCAACTCCCCACTTAACCAGGAATCCTAACAAGTGTAAGTAGGATATGAGGGCTCTGCAGAGGGATCTGGACAGGCTGGATCCATGGGCCCAGGCCAGTGGTCTGAGGGTCAACAAGGCCAGCTCCTGGCTCCTGCCCTTGGGTCCCACCAAGCCCTGCAGCTCCAGGCTGGAGCAGAGGGGCTGGAAAGCTGGGAAAGGCCCTGGGGGTGCTGGGGACAGCAGCTGGGCAGGAGCCCAGAGGGGCAAGAGGCCAATGGCACCTGGGCTGTGCCAGCCGTGGTGTGGCAGCAGGGCCAGGGCAGGGACTGTCCCTGTGCTGGGCACTGCTGGGGCCACACCTCAGATCCTGGGGCAGTGCTGGGAACCTCAGGACAAGATGGACATGGAGGGGCTGGAGAGTGTCCAGGGAAGGGNTCAAGCTGTGCCAGGGGAGGGTCAGGTTGGACATCAGGAGGAATTTCTTCATGGTCAGGCATTGGAAAGGGCTGCCCAGGGAGGTGGTTGAATCCCCATCCAAGATAAGACTGGACATGCCACTCAGTGCTCTGGGCTGGGTCACAAGGTGGGAATTGGTCACAGGTTGGACTTGATGACCTTGGAGGCCTTTTCCAACCTCAGTGATTCTGTCATTTACAATCAGCAAGAAAGTTTCTGTGGACTTCCAGTGTCACCAGTTGTTGAAATTTCAACAACTCTTTATCTATTGGTATTACAGTTTAAAAGTATTTTCCAGGTCCAGATCAACTGCTGTGAATCATTGTATTTACTTCTCAAAGGTTCTGGTGAATTTGTTTTCAAAACCAGTAAACTGTTCTGCTTGAATAATACTTTTATTTGGAGTGGTTCCCTTTTACCTCAGTGATGTTTTCCAGTGAGAAAAGCAGTATAAAATTTGTACCAGAAATTGTACAAGAGTTCTGACATCTTTCCCAGCTCTGTTCCGCTGGAAGACCAAGGACTTTTCACTTTCTGTTAGTTTGTATTTAATTTCTTTTGTCCTTTGTCCTGTTCTCAACTGCTCTGCTCCTTCCTATGCTGCTTCCACGTTTGTGTGCTCCCTGTCTTCCCTTCCTTCTCCTGCCACTTCTCTGATTTTAGGCTTAGCCAGCACTATTAGCTAACTTCAGAAAGACAGAAGCAAACAGCTGGGTTAGAAAGCTGAATTGGAGGGTATAAGCAGGTACCAGAGGGAGTCTCTGCCTCTGTGGCATGAGCCAGCTGGTGGCTTGGTTCTGTCTGTAGCTGAACTGAGGCGCATTTCCAAACATTTTGTAACTTGTGGACAGCCCCTTCTTCCCTCTCCTGGGTGTGCAAGGGAGAAGGCATAACAGCATGCCAGCTAAAGCTGTTTAGTGGGTCAGGGAGCTGGCTCTGATATGGGGAGGGGATGACCTTCCCCTCTGCCCTCTGCCAGTCCCCCAAAAAACACACCATGGGAACCAAGCTGCTTCTGTGCCTGTTCTTTCACAGGTCCAGAGCCTTTTATAGTTTCTGTCTGTGCTGTGACAAGAGGGACCAAGGAGTGGGGTCTTTTTGGCCAATCCATTCTCATCCACCCAATCTGCTCTCTGTATATCCCAGACAGATGTCCCTGATGTGCTCCTGCTGTCTGTACATGTGCCTTCTTAGAAATGCTGCTGAGGGCCATGCTGATTACACTTTGAACCATCTTAAATTGTGTACAAAACATTAATTGTATAATGTAATTACATTTGTAATTACAAAACAATAATTGTCATCTTCTCAGGCCTTAAGTTCTTGTCCATGCATTGGAAAGGCACAAAATAATTTTCCCTCCTTCCCTAACTCATTCTAATTTAGGAAACTAGGCCACCATGTCACACCACTTCCCTTTACTTCCCATTCTCCCCACTTCTTTCCCAGCTGCTGAATGTTGACTTGCTTTTGGGAATTTGGTTGTGGCACGTCAGTTATGTTGTGAAACAGCCAGAATTTGATTGTAATTTTTAGCTGGTAAAGGCAGAGAAACTCTTAACTTCAGCTTTACCCATAGTGATAGATCTGTCCTGACTTGTCCTGTGTAATGAATAATACTCCAAAAATTGGAGTAAATCCCATTTTACTGTTTTACCATTTACATACTTTCCCTAACTAAATACTGACTTTGGTCTACGGAAGAAACAAGGTTTATTTGTTTCACTCCATTTCAAAAGCAAAGCATGCAGTTTGATCTCACTGAACAAGTTCCGAAAAAGAAAACTCCCTCATTTGATTCACCCCTTTTCCAGAGAACACTGGAAAACTGAACACTGCCTGCTGCCCACTTATTTACAATGACCCCTCCTAAACATGCACACACCCAGACAAAGAGCAGTCCCTCTTACATATAACTGAACTGTGCTCCTGCTTTCAGCAAAAGATGATGTTCTGACTGCCAGCAGATCAACTCCTTCTTTGCTACCTCAGAAAGGAGATAATACATATCCTGTTGCACAAGAGACGAGGCTAATACTGATTATTCCCAGGACTCACAGCAACGTCACAGGAAGCTCATGAAGACTGCAGCACGTGCAGGCAGAGGATTCACTCCCCTTAGCTTTTATTCTCTGAACTAAATAGGCATTTTCCTAGCACAGCTGAAGTGTTCTATCATCTCTGGATGCTCTGTGGAAGGGAAGAGATAATTTACATTAGTTCAGAATGAATGCAAATGCTTTACTGCCCTCCCCCTCAATGCTAGGCATGCAGAGTATAAGTGAAGATTAACTGGGAGACTAGGAGGAAGAAAGAATACAGGTAGTTGAGATAAGCAATCTTATCTTTAGATGACCTCTTTTAATCTTACTTATTGCCAAGATCAGCATAAGCCCAAGTTCTGCATATTCAGAAAACAAAAAAGCATTTAGTAGTGTTAATCATACTACACATTTAGTAGTGTTAATCTTTATTTTGCATTAAATTTGACAAGCAGAACTAGAGGCTTGGAATGGTTTCCAGGGGGTACTTCAAAGTTCAGCTAAATAATCATGCCTTATAGACAGGAACTTTCAGTGTATCAACTGCTTCTCTAGCATAATTAAAGGCACATATTTTCTTATTTCTGTACTCATAGATGTCCATGTGGCCTTGCCTACCTCCATTATACCACAAAAAATAATACACAGATATCTACATATATGTATTACTCAGAAAAAGGCTGAAAAATATAAGCAGACACCAAGGTTAGAAAAGTGTAATGCATAATGTAATGCATAAATGTGTCTATGTGGGTAAACCATTGATGCTAAGTTTGTGATAAAATAAAGCCTCCATTTATAAAAACCTATGATGCAGTGACAGACCTAAAACTGTATTTTGGTGCTTATATTGTTAGTTTTTCTGTATATATATGCTCATGTTTGCATTTCACATCTCATGGTTACAGAGGTTGAGGCATGTTTAGTAACATAATTGAAATTACAATAGGGAACAAATGAACTAAATCTTCCCCTTTCTATTTGCTAACCAGACATGAGAAGTTATTTCTTCAGGGGGTCCTTGACAGCTGTGTGCTGTGATGTCCTTGAATGTCCCCCTTTTCCTTGCCTTTCCTTGAAAGCTTTGCCTTTTTCCTTGGCTCTTAGCCTTTGTAGGCAACAGGCTCCTTGTCCTTGTCGCTTGAACACCAGGCAGCCCTCCAGCCTCTCTCCACCACATATTGCAGCCCTGACCCAAATAATCTGGTCAAAAGGCTTTCAAAAGTGGAAACATTGACAATCATGGGACTTTCTTCTGTTGTCAGGGGCAAGCAGTCTATTATCTTAATGGAAAATATCTGTTAGCAACAAGTAAGTTGTGAAAGCAACAATATTAAAAATCCAGAAAAATACTTTGCATAGATGCCTTCTTAAAGAGGTATTAAGAGGTTTATTGAGTTTACAGCTAAAAGTATTTTCATGTAGGTAACCAGTGATGGGTCAAAAAGATTAATTCCATAATTCTTTTAAGGAGTATGTAAAGGTAAATCTCTCCTCCGGGATCAGTTTCTAAATTGGTGGGGTAGGGGTGTAATTCGTTTGAAAGCATCTTAGATAAGTCTGAAGTTACCAGTCACTTTTTAAAACACAATTTTGGATAATCTACATTTAAATCCAATGTCCTACAGAAAGAGCACGTGGGAATTTTCCCCCACAGTTTTATGGAAAAGTCCAGCTGTTAATCACTCACTGATGAATCCTAGAAATATAAGAGGTCTAATGTCAGATGGTGGCCTGTTGTACAAACCCTTCCTACCACACATCCCAGACAGTTCACAAACACTTTATTCATCCTGAGTTTTAGATCCTTCTTCCTCAATTTCCTCTCACAGTCCAATTTCCTCTCAAAAAGCCTTTCAAAATATAATTAAAACTGATAAAACATTCCTTCAACTTCCAGTCCTATGAATTGGCTGTGATGTCCCCTACTGAGGAGATGAATCCATTCCCTTTCTTGTTATCTGTTGTATTGATGGCTTTAGTGAATCCAGACCTTCAGCCTCAGTCTTCTGCTTAAATCTACAACATAATTCCTTTTCCCTTCCTGAGAAATCAAAGCAGACCAAAGCTGTCCTTAAAATTTACCAGATCTCTTGACTGAATCCACAACATGCTGCTCCCTAATGAACCTAGAGAATTTATTCAGTATTCTCATCATGGTCAACACATACTACAAATTATTAGATTATAAAATCCTTCTACTTCCCCAGAATAGAATGGCCATGAAATTGTCTCAAAAAACCCCCAGATTTCTGTGGGTTTTCCTGTGCTGTGGCCCATCAATAATGCACAGTCTAGGTCAAGGAAATAGTGCCCTGCAGTTCAAACAGGGCCCAGTTCTATGAGAGAATGTTCCTTATACCATATTTTCCCATATTTTTCTATTTTTTTTCCATATTTTTCTGCTTTTCTTAAACCTTGGTCTGTATAAATTCTGTATTTTATCCACTGATATTCTGCCTATCAGAAGTCTGACTCCCTAAAAGAAAACCATTCTCAGTCTCAGCCCTTGCTGTCAACACCCTTTGTTTCCTCCTCCCAATAAAACCTCTGAGACGACAGAAGACTGCACCTTATCCTCTGTCATCGTGGTCTGTTTTGTGACATGGATGAGGAGCCACAGGAACCACCAAAGCAGCACAACTGAGAAGCTGGCACAGAAGCAAATTAGCAAGAATTAACGACAGAGGTTGGGCCAAAGGAGGAGATGGGGACATAACTGACCAAGAGAATGTATGATGGAACAGCCATCTGAAACTGATCTTCAGCTTTTTGTGGGATCTGGGATATGTGCTGTCACTACTTCAGAACAGAAATGGCTAAAACCCGACGTGCACAAAATATCTGCTTTAATTTTGAGATGGAGACAGTCCTGATTCTGTTGAAATTTTTTTTTTCAAAAAGCTTTCCTGATATTAAGTAAGTTTGATTAATTTGTAGTTTCCTGGAATGACAAAGTAAACTATATCTTCAAAGGAATGCTGCAAAGCAGCAACCAATGAAACCAAGCTTGTCAAATGTACATTTCACAATTAGAAAAGGGTACCATATAGAAAAAGACTTTATAAAATGACCTTTAAATCTTGAAACGATTCTTAAAAATACCAGAAAATAGGCTATAGAGTAGAACACTGCATTCAATAATGTAATTTTCATGTGTTCTTTGAGGCATGTATCTCATATTTGAAGCATACTTGAATCTGCAAGTACAATCTACATACTAATTAAGAAATCCTTGCTGTGGCTCATAAGAACCAGTTAAAATCTCAGAACATTGTTTGACTCATAGTCCATTTTCTGCACTTTAATAGTTTGATTTTTCTATGTAACAGCAGATTCAGAGGACTACAGAATCTTGCCTCTGTATCTGTTCCTATTAAACTATCAAAATATAGCTTCTATTTTTTTCATTCTCTTTTGCCTTCTTTTACAGAGACGGAACAAAAGCAGTCTAAGACCTAACTGCTCCCCCAGTTTGTGCAAATCACAAGAAATTAAACAAATAGATCTGTTTTGCTTGAGGCTTTGCACTTAAAACTAAGTTTTGTCTTGATCTAATGGGTAATATCTCACCAGACTTCCACAGGAGGAAAAACACACTACTCAAGTATTTAGCTGATATAAATTGTCATAAAGCAAAAAGTGGATGGTGTTATAGTATTTACAATTAAAATCTGACAAGTAGTCCAGTAAATATTGATTTGCTTTTCCCCATGTTTTTTTCCCTTTGTGATGCCAACAGCAGCAGCAATCTGGAAAGCAGATTTAGGACAGATTAATGCAGACCTATTCCCAACAGAGAATTTACATTCAGAGTTGCTGGAATGCACAGACAGAGCCAATGTGGGTGCAGGTTTCTCAGTTCCAAAGCCAGACCTATTAAGCCGAATTGTCCTAGCTTATTAATCTTTTTTCCAGCTTCATTTAAATGTAACAGCATGAACATAATGCTGGTATAAATCAAGTGAAATCAATGTCAGGTATAAAAGAACTAGAAATGGACTTAGTTTGTTGGGCAAGAAGGAGCACTCCCTTTCAGGTAAAATTTTCAAAATCTGGCAGGCTGAATTTCTTGCTAAATTCCCACAACCCCATTTGACATGTGCCTGTCTTTTGTAAATGCAACAGTCTAACTAAAGGGTAGTTTAAGCAAGAGTTACAGAAGTGGTACCATGCAGCACCTAGAAGACTGGCTTCTGGTTTTGTGTTGATTTCTCAAAGGCATCCAAAGGAATCTTCTTTGCTACCCATCTCAAAGTATTGGCAAAGATTCAGTGAGAGAAGAATCTGTCATTATTTCTATCTGATATTTTGCTTAATAGAACATCTTCAGTTATGTGTGGCAGACCTTCAGTTGCAGCCTGAGCTATATTAATTATGAATACTCAGTGCAATTCAAAACAGTTTGAAAAACTCTCTACCATGTTTTTTAACAACAAATAGGAGAATGAAAACCACAAACTTAATAAAAAAGCATTACCTGCAGGGCCCTAGAACTGGATACTAAACCCCAGGCTGATCACAACCATACCACTAAGCCAGCCAATGACCCCAGCACTCTCTGCAGCACCAGGGGGAAGAAGCCTAGGATTCCTGAGCTGCACTTCTGAATTTTCCCTATTCCAGGCCCCAAAATTTTCTAGCACACAGCTTCCACATGAAGCATAGGAAGGCTTCATTCTCACCCAAGCCTACCACATTTACACGGTTTTTTTAAAAAGATTCCAAGACACTAAGATATCCAATACATTTTACAAGTACAGAAAGAGAAGGTTTAATAACTTGAATGGAAACATCAAGTAAATTAGAGCAAAACAAGGATTAGAAACTAAGACTTCTATTTCCCATTACCATGCTGTGGTGGATTTGGTTAGTTAAACTCACTAGTGCATTTACTCATTTCATGCTGTGAAATATGATTTTAGGAGAAGGGAAGAACAGGCTTAAACTTTAAGACTATGAAGAAAGATTTATTAACAAAACTAAAAGAACAGAAAAAAAAAGGAAAAAAAATCAGAATGAAACTTCCAGAACACTTTCTCTTCCCTGCCTACTTTCTTTCCTTTCCCACTTGACAACATAAAACAAAACTTGGGATTTTAAATCAGTTATCACTTTTGCAAGTCTTTCTTCAGTTCTCGTAGGGTTAGGAGCTTTTCTCACAACACCATGGAGAAATTTCCACAAGAACACAGTTTTCTCATGGTTTTGCATCTTCACAAATAGCAGCTGCCTGGTTTAGAAAAAACTCTGCTATTGTGAAATTCCTCCTATTCTTACAACTGAGTGAATGGGCTATGTTAACTTATGGGGTGCCATTTTTAAGGATGAGTTGTTCAAAGGAAAGGCTTTCTTCACCGATCCGTGCACTTATCTTCATTTCTCTCTGAGACACAGAGCCTTCTTCACTCTCATCTCTTTCTTTCTGCTCAAGCTCCACAGAGCATCACTGCTTTTTCAACATCTGCTATTTCTGCTCAGGTCCACATTNTCTGCTCAAGCTCCACAGAGCATCACTGCTTTTTCAACATCTGCTATTTCTGCTCAGGTCCACATTTGAACACTCCATCATCCCCCCATACCTGTTTTCTTTCATGAATTAAAGGAGATACTGTAGTTATTATTGAGACATCAGTTTGGAATAACTAAGTATTTTTTTTAAATTAAAGGCTATAGTTGCTGAAGTAAG
>VWYI01032903.1:0-15958 GCA_013399455.1 Anthoscopus minutus
GTTATCTACTGTCAGTAACTGAGGAAAGACAAATTCTGAAGGCATACAGGTAATTTTGGTCAGAAGCGAATGTATGTAGCAGCAGTAGTCTTCTTTCACAAAGAATTAAATGTCACCTGGTTTGGAGGTTGTCATATTTTCAGATTTCAGTCCTGTCCCTTCCAACTAGTATAGAAGAACCTGTGTTATTTTCTGCATATTATTTTCTCGTCTCTATGCATCACTCTCTTTAGCAAACCTAGTATGTCAGCTCTGAAAGTATAATTTTGTTAAAGTTTATACTAGCAATTTCTAATAGCCTAATTCCAAATCTATAATAAGAATTTTGTAAGACTGATAATTTTTGCAACTTTAAATTATAATTTTTCTTCCAATCAAAATGAAAAATTTGGATTAATTTGAATAAACTGCTGGACATCTAATATGACACATCTAGATTTTTACTCTTATCTTTTAAATGAAACCTGAAAAACTAGAAGCTTGTTTTTAACAGATACTTAAGAGCTCCTATTCAGTTCTAAGCGAATGGAATATCTACAGATATTCCTGTAGAATATGAGAGGTATATTAAAATGATAATTGAGTTTTGATAATTGAATTTGGATTACATATTTTGCACATGTTAAATGCAATGATAAACAATAAACCCCACAAATACTATATTAAAAATATAGGATGAATACTTACCTTTCCCTAATAAAATCTGCTAAGTCCTTTGTTGACAAATGTCCATGTTTCATATTGTGATAGAGGACATCAAAGCCATTGTTCCTTTCTCCCTAAAGATAAACAGAAAGTAGAATATGAAACACAACATGCTGAACCTACACATTTTAATAACTGCTTTTCATTTTAATCATTTCATCAGGAAGTTAATTATTTCTAATACTCTGCATCTAGCAATTGCTGTTAGTTCCCATGAATCCCATACATGTAAACTAAACTAAAATCACCTCAGCTGCTACCACTACCTTTCTATTATATATTTCTAGGCTATAGTCAAAGACATTTCTGTTGTAGATTTCTAGGGGTCTTGTATTCTTTCACTTACCATCGTATTAAACACATACTAAACGCTGTACTCTCTTTTCTCTATTTCCTCTCCTATCTTCCAGAATTTTACATTAACTACTATTCAGTTAGGATTATTTGATATCCTACTTCCCCAATCCTTCACACTTAATTTTTCTTCCCCTGATTTTTGTAAAACTGGTTAAAAAAAGAATTACTAACCTTACCCTTCTCGCTAGTAGCTTCTCTTTCTCTATTCTTAAGTTTAGTTTTAAGACGTTTTCCAGTGAGTAGGGCACACCTCACTATTAAAACTGAGACACTGCAAACACTGACTAATACTCAGCCAGCTTATGACCTCTGACTGTATGATGAACTTCCTCCAGACAGCAAAAAGCAACAACAGAAATGAAAGGCAAGCAGAGCACAGCATAATAGCATTGTTACTATTAAAGTTTTCCTGTCAGACTACCCATTCCCCTTCTCCCTCACAAAGCTTCCGATCTATAATGCTGCTCCTATATAAAGTGCAAAGTGTGCCCTCAGGAAAACTGCATGCATGTTCAGAGTGGAAGGGAAAGAAGAATAGGATGGAACAGCACAGAATGGCTATTCTACGACTGTTGCAGCTGGAAGGGACCTACAGCAATTATTTAGCCCAAATGATTGAGCACTCCAGGAATGACAGAAAGTTAAATCATGGTGTTAACGGCATTGTCCAAATGACCCTTAAATACTGACAGGCTCAGGGCATTGATCACCATCTCTAGGAAGCCCATTCCAGTATCTGACCACCCTCCCAGAGAAAAGACATGCTTCTTGGTATCCCATCTGAACCTCCCCTGGCAGTTTTCAACCATTCCTACGTATCCCATCCTTTGCCCACAGGGAGAGGAGATGGGCATTGCCCTCCCAATTTCCCCTGCTCAGGAAGCTCAAAGAGCAGTGAGGTCACCTCTCAGTTTCCTTTTCTCCAAACCAGACAAAGTCTTTAATGGCTTCTCACAGAACATGTCTTCCAGCACTCTCACCAGCCTTGTCCTCTTCTGGATAAATTCAAATAGTTTCACATCCTTCTTAAAATCCCGGACTTTTAACAAAGGCTCTACACTGAGTCTGAGAATTTAGTCTTAATACCTTTCCAAGCATTTTTGCCTCTTTAATTCTGCAGAAATTTGTTTGTGCCATAAAGCAAACCTTATCAGGGAAATTATACGGCTGAAAAATAAAGCTGGCAAATAAAAACAAGAATCACTTTTCCAGATCACTGCAAGGACACAAGCTGCATTGCTCAGCAGAAGAGGGTGGGGCTAGGAGGAGAAGGCATGTAGGGATCTGTCGTCTTAAATAAAGGGAGAAGCAGTCATGGGTGGACGGAAAAACTTCACAGCAGCTGCAGTATTAAGTCCACTTCCACTAAGTTTTAAGTTGCCTTAAAGGACACCACACAGAGAAACAAAAATTTACATATAAGAGATTACTGAAGGCAATTTGATACAGATTACTAGACAGGAATATTTGCTTTACTTCTTCCAAGCTTTGAGAAAAACAAAACCAAAGGAAAAAATGCCTAAAAAATCATTTTCCATGGTTGCAGTAAGCTGTAAGCTGAAAAAGTGCACCAAAATTCAGATTAGTTTGGTACAACTGCAATTATACTCTGTAAAGAGTACAAGCACAACGAAACAAAACACATGAAAATACAGCAAACTCTAAAAGGACTTTTCACAGAGCAAGGCTTTTACAAACTTGGAAAGTAAAAGAAATATAAGACAATCAATTAGAAAATGCAACCTTGTTTAAATGTTGTCCTGCTCAAGTACCAGTCTAAACAGTTTCTTTCCCCTTTCACCCCTATCTAAACATTCTTCCTCATAGTTTAAAGCCCACAATAACTTTGAATACTCATGCACTAACTTATTAACTTTATGTAGTTACTCAATATAAACCCTAATGCCATTGCACTATAATTAAGATTTCACTGGTATTTTCATTTAGAATAGAGAATATAATTATTATTTAACTTCTCCGAAGTTGTTACTGTACCCAAATTTATATATAAACATTTACAAATAAGTGTTAGGCATTTCTTCCTGAAAAAACTAATAAAATTCTCCTTTGTGAAATGTTCCTTGCTTTAAGGTGTTTTTTCCAGCTAACAAAACATGCCATCAAAATGTGCTGAACATAGGCCACTTCTAAACTTTTCATAATGGACGCTTTTAAAGGGGCTTTTCTACATCGGAGTTCCGTGAATTTCCAGCCACTTTAGAAATGCAGGAAGGGTAGCACAGCCATGACCCAGCCTCTGGCTGCAGCCTTCCTGATAAACTGTCAGAAATGTAACGTGTTTAGAGAATGGAATGAGCCTGGACAACCAACTGCCATCATTATCTTGTTCTCTAACTGTAACTGAAGGTTACTGCAAATAAATAATTTTTCCACTTAAATTCGGTTTTCTAATCAGTCCTATTCTTTTTCCTGATTTCACAATGAATAGAAGAAAGCATGACAGAAAAACAGAACAGATACCTTCCTCAACAGAGTCCCCTGAAAGCCTCATCTCTTAAACACTATCAATAGTTATCAGAGGTAAAGAATCTAAGAGCAAAAAAAGCATGCTCACAGATTTGAGGGCCTATTTGGTTTAAATCTGACACAACAAAAAGATATGCCTTCACTTGAAAATATAATGTGAATTATAACCTATATAACCTATATCAGGCTCAACAAAAAGCACAACTATCCAGACTTCAAAACTCTTCACATGACCAACAGTTCTGACAATTAATCTGATGACAATTCTGCTCATGTTTGGAGACATATGTGTACCTAAACCAAATTAAGTATGGTGTCTCAATGCAGAGAGAAAATGTTTCTCTGCTTTAGAAAAAGCTATACAGTCCTTCCACCACTTTTCCATTCAGTAGTTACATTTATGAAGAGCAGCAACCAGAATTAAGGTTCTGTACTTAGCATAATGAGACAGACATATGTCACGACTAGGAAGAAAAGTTATTCAATTAACAAAAGCCAACGAGTATTTATCCTCTTGCATGCACATATGCCATCAACACTGTTTGTGTTTTGGTTGTTTTATCTCAACATTTTTCCTTCCCACACATACTGTATAAAATTCTGTAAACGGAAACTGTGTGTCTTATACAATTTTTTTCTTCATTGGGTGTTATTACTTGCTACTTCCTAGTGGCAACAGTTTGTGATCACTGGAAGACCAGTGCAGCGCAGGCCTACTTAGAAATAAATTAATGCAGCATCTAGTAGAAGGAACTGATGAAACCTTCCACTCCCATTCATAAGCAATTACCATCCACTGGTATAACAGATAGTGAAGTCAGATACAGATTCCTCTTCTACAAGTTGCATAGTGGAGAAAGACAATCATCTATCGTCATGGATAACTTCAGGCTTTAGGTAACAAACTTCCAGATCAGAAAGACCATTCTGAATGTCATTTTGTAGGTAAACCACCATCTGTTGAGGGTGATCCTGCCATTATTCAATAGAAAACAAATGTAAAACTGTGTATGAGAATGCAAAATGTAAGTAGTCCTCTCTCTGTATAGGCACCATTTAATTACTATGAAAGTCCATTAGCAGTTTTCTCCTTCTTACTCAGAGCTAACAAAACTCTCTTCAGAAGATGATGTTCATTCTGAGATTTCCTTTTCTGTACTACTTTTAGAAAGCTATTCTGTATTGACAGCATAGATGTCTCCTGACTGCAAGCCATTAGAGAAAGCAAGACAAGTAAACACTTAATTAAGCCTACAATGAAGAATTACTGACCAACTTTGTACATAAAATTAAGTCATGGAAAGCAAGAGCAATCAGTCCTTCCATTTCCCGTCATCATAGCAGCAAACATTTCCTCATGGAAATGAAAGTAGCATTGTCAGCAAATATGTAGTCAGAAATCAGCATTTCCATGACTTGTGCATAACAGGAAACAAATTACAGGAACTCTATGGTACTGAACTACTTAAAATACTTCACATTTTTATGAATAAGTTTGTTTGTTGCAATAAAAATAATTCTGAATTTAAAATCTGCATTTTGTAAAATAGCCAGAAATTTCTAGGCAATCTGTAGCAGCATTTATTTTTTATATTTCAAATCAAATTGTTTTGAGTGCAAGCTCTGTCTCCTTTGGATTAAAACTGTTCAGCATTAACATCTATTAGTGTAAAAATGTCATACTCTGTTATACACCTCTTTCTATTTACCCACAAACAAATTGTTATATTATAGTGACTCTGACTGATCAGATACTAAATTCAGGAATACGTAAACTCATTTTAGATGCTCTGACAAACACTGTTGTCATGTTCTTTAAACTGTTAATCTTTGTTCCAATTTCAAACAAATAACACGTCTTTCATGCTTTCTACCTAGAAAATAATTTAATTTAATGGGCCCTGAATATCTAAAAATACTTATATGATTAATATTATGGTCTTACATTTTTTAAAGTTATCTCTCAGTAAGTTTCAATTTTTGAGTGTCTGAATGAGTTGCAGAAAATTGAGAGCATTGAAATATGAAAGAAAAGCAGTCACCTGATGTTTACACAGGTAATCCATCTTCTTCAGTTCTGAAAGTTTTAAGATTGGACATAAAAAATAACCTGTCAACTTCAATTTCCACCTTCCCACTTCAACATATTAAATGAAGATCAGCTCCAGAGAAGCTCTATGCATATGAGGAAGGACAGATACTTCCCACCATATATATGTAATTAAAAATATTTTTAATGAACAGATGGAAGGCTGCCACCTTATGCTAGATGCACACATAGAGAGAGGATACTAAGAAAGTATTGCACAACAGCACAACAGGTCCCTGAAACAGAAGAGTAGTGCTGCGTAAACATATGAATGCAACTCCAGATGTCACCGTGCCAAGTCTCCATGCCACACATATATAAAACAATACATCTTACCCTTATCAGAGCAAGCTTCTTCACAAACCTACAATTATTAAACCGGGATACTGCCAACCTTTATGCCCCACAAAAGTATTTGAAAACAAACAAACAAAAAAGGAATCTTCAACACAACCACTTTCAAAAGCAACAAGTAAAGCAATCAATTAAAAACCAATTTAAAAAATTTAAAAAATTGTCAAAGCCAACTTAAACATATGTTTTTGTATGCTGGAACTTCCAGAGTTACCAAGCACAGAGCTACACAAAAAACATCTTTAGTTATTCATAAAACTTCCAGTAGTATAATAAAATTAATTTTAAACAATTCATAAATAAACACTGGTTTGGGATGAGCTTATTTTTCTTGATTTGTCAGTAGCTATTCTTTTAAACTAAGTCATAAGAATTACCTGCATTGGCCAGTTTAAATGCAATGTCAAAGTTTAAGCAATGTTTTCTGATAAGAAAACAGTAAGTCAATGATAAAGAACACTTTCTATATTCCTTTACCAGAAACAGTGTACTCAAAGTGACAAAAAGCAGCTATGTTTAAAGAAAATGGTTTATGATAGTGTTAGCTTTAAATTATGACATTGTTTTGATGGAGCACATACACAGCAACAAGCATTCCATGGTTTATGACAATCCTAATTAGGAGTTGGGAATGTTTGGACATGTGACTTGAATGCCTAAAACTCAGTCATAAGAATCAAAGCCGCTACTAGCCTGTATTACTAGTTCATAACTTTTGATACTCAAAACAATCCTGGCTTGGAAAATTGCTCTAGAATGCCATACTGCATTAGCAGACCCTTATATTTTTCAAGTGATAGTAAATTTTTAAAGTGACAGTAGAGGTCTCTGTACTTCAGCTTTACACGTCCCAAAACCAGTCTTATTTATCTCTAATTGACCTCATACAGGACACTGAAGAGATAGCAGGCTCATCCAATTTTCTAACGACAAAACAAAAAAATGTGACTAGTTAAACACTTTCAAAAGTACTGCAAGAGGAAAGCCTCAGGATAATTTTCAAGACTTACAACAAGGAAGGTAAGATTTGTTTTGTTTACATGAGCACATTTAGGAAGACAGCAGCTTAAATAGCATGTAAGAAGGTGATACACTCATACACATGTCACTGCCTTTTCTGGAGAAATCATTGAAGACCCTTAAGTTTCTGATCTCTTTCCCTATTACTTACAGCAAATCATCATACAGCTTAAGGCCCAGACTTCCATTTCCAATGCACAAGTTCAGCTGCAAGTTTATGACAGCATCTATGTCAAATAATTAAATATTAATTATGTTTTGTATACATTTCCAAATCAGTGCTTTAAGAAGCATAACTATCCTATTCCATATTTCCAAAACTATTTTGTCTGGGATTACACAGAGGGCAAGGAAGAAATACAAGACAATCCTTCTCAAGTTCTACATGCTACCACCTTCCTTTGCCATAACAAAATTCTGTTCATTATTTTTAGTCATTATGTACTCAGTGCATTTTCACGTATCTTCTAATTTCCATTTTAATTTTCTCACCACAAGTCAGATCCTACATAGATTGTTCCCCAAGTCTTCCAAAGAAGGACCAATTCTGAACAATAACCTATTCTGAAATGTTAGAGTAAATGAAGATGACTAATGATTCAAAATACATTTATGGCTAGTTCTGAGGATATACAGAAACTCAATACTTTCAGATTTTACAAATCCATCATTACAATTAATCTTGAAAAATATTCACCCACAGCAGTAAATAAGGAGCATTCCCTATTCCTTTTAATTTTACTTCTAAACAAAATAAAACCCTGTCTATGGTATTACAAAAGTTTCTTGGTCAAATTTTGCAAGTTAAGATCCTGTCTAAATGTCTTTGTCATCACCGCAAGACAAACATGAACCAACTTCTTGTCCTACCTTGCACCATTTCTGGACATATGAGAAAAGCCTGTACTAACAGAAGGAATCGTCCATGTCTTGGCACTCGCTGATAACCCACACTAGGGGTTTTGCTAACAAAGCTATAGGCAGAGACTCTATAAAGCAGAAAGAGAGAATGGGAATTTGGGGTAGATGTCCACTGCCTCATACTTGCTGGAAGCATTTGTGAAGACACAGAGAAATAGAATGCACAGGAATGGCCCATGTCATCACCAACTGAATTTACTTATTAACAAAACATAACACAACTAATCAGTTAAATTAACACACCACATACATAGTACACAACAAAACCTAAGAGAAAAGTTCAGCTTCAGTTCTGAGAGCTGAATAAATAACTTCTGATTTCCTTCAGTCTTATGAGAAGATAAAAGCTTTTCCACTTAAAATATATATTTTTATATTAATTTCATTCTTATTTTTATGAAAGATAAAATTCTTCCACGTCAGTTTAATACTGATCTCCATACTTAGACTTCAAATTTAGCAGATTTGTATTCCAAGGGAGCAAATCTAGTATCTTGGGTCATTACATTTTAATAGTAGGTTGAAAGCAAAGGAGTAAAGCAAACACAAGACTGCAAATAAAGCCTGAAGCTGAGCTATGCCTTATATTCAAGAATAGTACAATTGTGGAATTAATTTTTCCTAAACTTTAAGCATAACTGCTGCTTAAAACTGAAAAAGCAGGCGTCTAAAAGATATTTTGTCTCTCTTTCACCTCAGTCCCAAGCAACAACAATTTTTATGTTTCTGCCACTTCTTGGCAGAGAAGCACATAAAAATTCAGTAAGTAGAAACATTGTAAACAGTCCAGTGACTACGAAAACACGTTTCAAACCAGTAAAAGTCACAATGAAAACTAGTTGCATTTCACACGAAACTCAATTCAAATCCCTAATTTAATTTTTTATTCATATATATCTACCCACTTAAAAGCACAGATATCTGCGTAGAGATTACTTATAAGATCGCATGTCCAAAGCAAGCAGGAAAGCCTGTTGTTTCCCTTAGCCGGCTGCTGCTCCTTACGGACCTACACGGAGGATGTACCTCCTCACGGGCACACGGAGACGAGATACAGGTACAAACGCGCGGAGGCCGAGAGGCGGCTCTACCTTTGCGTGAAACAAATGGGAAGCTGCCACAGCCCGTGCTGTTCTCCCATACAGCACCAAGACCCACAGCAGCCCAAGTCACCCCCAGGCACTGCGCTGACTGCGAGCGCCGGACCCCTTCGCACACAGTGGCGTCCGCGCAACCCTCGGCCCAGCGCCTCACGGCAGCCCCTATCCCATCCTATTCCATACCACCCCATGCCTCCTCCCGCCGTCTCTCCGCAGCAGAGCCCGAGCATGGCAGCGAGGGCAGGGCCGGCGCTCTCCTTGCCCAGCCGTGGGCTGCAAGTATCCCGCTCACCGCGGCCCAGCCCGCCACGGCAGGCGCAGCGGACAGGANCGGAACGGCCACGCTCAGCGCCACCGCGGCCGCGAGATTCCTGCATTCCTGCCCTTTGAAGGCTCTTCACCCAGAGGGTGGCTGGGCACTGGAACAGGCTCCCCAGGGAAGTCGTCACAGCACCAGCCTGACAGAGTTCAGGAAGGGTTTGGAAACGCTCTGGGGGACACGATGCGATTCCTGGGGATGTCCTTTACGGGGCTAAGAGTTGGACTCGATGATGCTTGTGTCCATTCCAACTCAGAATATTTTGTGATTCTGTGAAGTGGCTTCATAACCAATTCTCATTCCAGCCAGGTNGGGAGTGGCGTAAGAGCCGAGGCTGCTTTCGCAGCGGGGACCGCGGCTGCCCCGCGCCGCGCCCTGCCCGTTCTGGCCGCAGCGAGGCGTCACCGGCCCGCGCGGCGCTGCCCTACCCAAAAGCTCTCCACGAAGTACGCCATCCTTCCTCCGGCGTCCCGGCCAACGGCGAGCCCNAGTGGCTTCATAACCAATTCTCATTCCAGCCAGGTAGGGTAAGGTCCTTGAAAGCAGGTAATGATGACTAGTCCTGCAAGGAATTCTGCTGATTAAGCATAGCTTGTCCTTCTAACAGCGTTGTCCCACAAGATTTTACAGTTCCAGTGGCATGCTCCTAATAAAGATGCACTAAAGCCAAAGTGTCTGGAGAAACTGATTAATTCAGGTCTTCACCTTCTTCAATGACAGTTCAGTCTGTAGACACTTCGTTGATCTAATTAGTGTATTAGCCAGTGGGGGTGATGTCAATTACTAGTCCAAAACGTGGGGCCACTCAAGCGCCACCGGTGGCCAGGCTGTACCTGGAGTGCTCCTTTTCCATATATATATATGTATATGTAGTCTTTGTGGCAGAGTCAACACCACTGGACTCTTTCTGGGACTCCAGAGAGTTCCTGCTCTTCCTTAACAGGGTGATTCCTTGCCCAAGACAGCAGCAAGGTTTTCATTATCGACTGAAAATAGAGGGCCAAGTCTAAGCAGCAATGTGAGGGGCTGCAGCTTATTGCCCAATGCAAACGTGGTAAGTGCTTTATCCCAACTTGACCTGTGGTTTTGTCAGCACAAACCTTTATCCAAATCAGAAAAAGTAAGAGCTGATATTCTCAGCTGGGTATTTAAGGAGCTCCCTTTCCCCATATTGAAACCTTATTAGTTCTGGTGTGAAAAACCTCACCTTCTTTCACGTTGACATTAATCATTTTTGTACTTTGTTCTGAATGTTATTAGGTAAGGCATGTGGCAGAATGTTCAAGTCATCTCTCAGAACCTGATGAATTCACCAACTTGTATCAAATTTATGCTGAGTAAAGATTCCCACGAAAGAAAATGGTTAGGAAAAGAATTTCATCTACCTTTACTACAGATAATTTCAGGGAAGATGAGCAGTATCAGTATTATTGGTAAATGGTTATTGGTATATGGTTGTAGCTTTAAATCCATCACTTCTCTAGCTTCATGGTGAGTTTAGAAGTTTCTTTCTGGTAATGTTCTCCCAAAGTTCCAGTATATGCCAAGCTTGATAACTTGTCAATGCAGAGAAAACTCCTGTATCTCTTTCATAGTACAAATGTCTTTAAAAAACTCCCAAGACTGTTAGATCTGGATCTCTGTCTTTTGATAAGGGAAGCATGTGTACTGTCACTTAAGCTGTAATAATATGCTGTAGTGTTATGGATAGGTAAAACTTTACTAAAGGAAGCCCTTGTAAAATCATGGCTCACTCCTGTTACTTTGGCTAAGTAGAAAAGGGTGCTGGGAACAACTCAGCTGAGTTAGAGGTAGAAAAACAAGTTATATAATTGTTGTGTGTTCACATCATGGTGTAGGGGGGTTGGTTGGATGATGTTTGTCATATTTTAGAAGTATGTAAGTGATAAAAGCCTAACTGCTTAAAAAGGCCTGGTTTTTGCAATCAAGAGCTCTCTTCTGCACCAGCCTGGGGACTTCGCATCGCTCTGCTTTGTAACATTGTAGGACTGCATTTGAAGATAACCTTCTTTATTCCTCTTTTTACTTAAGTAAGCAGACTGCATTATAATCTGATCTGGAAAAAAAAGACATTTAATGATACATTCTGCAGTGCGCATTGCAATCTGTAAGGATAAACAATAGATAGATGCTGCAGGAGCAGAGCTGAAGCTTTCCCTTCCATAGCAGATAGAAAGATACCTTTCACATGGGCAGACACTATACTGTGATGGCAGGAGTGTCAGGATCACTTACATATTCCAGAGAAAAATTCCTATCTTCCATATTTTCAAAGCTATATAGTTCTCCATTATGTGTTGCTATACTAGATGTTAAGCAATGGCTGCAGTTTTTTACCAATCTACCATTGTGGGAATCAGGGACACAGGGAATATTTCTCTGTCTGTCCTGAAAGCTCCTGACCCTCAGGAAAACACTGTTTTTAATCTCTGCCCATGGAGAAAGCTTCCAGAGCTTTGATATAGGCTTGGAGGCAACCAAAGTGTGAATTAGGTAGTAATGTAGTTAGTAGTTTATCACTTGGTGAAAAAGGTATATTTGGATTTTATGTGATATAGATGTAAGTGAGGATTCAAGATGAAGAATTCTGGGCATTGCCTCAGTTTCCCTTCTTCTTCTTTACTTACTCCATCTTCTGCAGTGTTGGGAGCACAACCTTTTCGGATAGAATTAGCCACAGAGCCAATGTTACATGAATAGACAAATAATTAGTTATTGCTAGCAAAGTAATAATAATAGATGTTTAAAGTATGTGGTGTCAAGTAATTGGTTTGCTTATCTTGTATAAATTCATATATTTTGAGCCTCTCAGGGCTCTTGCTGGGATGTTTTTCAAGAGTGCAGAGCCTGTGTTATCCCAGGCTTGAAACAGATGATGAGTAATAATAAACAACCTTTGAAGACCAAAAGCAAGGCCCCCCTTTTATGAAAGAGGCTTTGTTTGTGGGTGCGACACAGTTTAGCAGGGGTTGCTCAGTTCTTACAACCCATAATGTCAGGGGAGAACCCCACATACCATGACAGAAATATCAAACCCATCCTCAGGTTTTCAACAGCTTTCCACATCAATTTGAGTGAAATGCACAATCTTAATGTTAAGGCATGCTCCAACATAGGTACTTTTATATAGAAAAACAGTTCAGTATGGATCATGATCAGGATCAAGATTACATTTTGAGATTTTTCTACATAGAGAAATCCATAATGGATTGCTAAATGCAGAGACAATGTCCCTTATTCTGGAAGTCCCTGATCTGCACATCAGTGAAGTATTTGAGAATACTTTGAAATAGTGTTATTCCTAGTTCTTTCATCTTATCTTCTTCTCTAGGTATTGGCTGCCAAGGACAGGATACCAGGTTTGGTAGACTCTTGTTTGTCCCAGTACAGTAATTCTTTTGTCCTCCTCCTGTAATGGAGGCAGAGAGAAAGGGACATTATTTTGAAAACCATAAATACACAGTGTGTCCCGTATAATAAAACAAGAATTCCTGGCATATTTTCAGCAGTGTTCACAGAAGATCAAAATAATTTTCTGGATTGCTGATTTTTTAATAGTTTAAAAAAAACAGTTCCTCTCATCATTTATGTGAATGTAAGATTAAAGAACTATCACAACAAACCTCACTGGAAGGGTATGAAGAACTAAAGTGACGTCTTAGCTATACTAGTTCACTACTTATATTTTTTGTCTTGGTTTTAAAGAATTTTAAAGAACACTCTGGAATGAATTGCTTCTCCTTGTAGGCTTAACCAACTCTTTTCCACCAACAAGGAAAGAATATGAGTAGGTGTAAGTGGAAAAAAAAAATTTACTATCAGAACAGCAACAGGCAAAGAATAACAGTAAATAACTGCTAGATACAATATTGCTACATGTCACAGGGTACCACCCCACCAAGACAGCTCTCCCCAGCCGAGCATGTCTCATACACAAAGGGCAAGAGTGCAAGTCCTCCCTCTGCTCACTGCTCTGCTTATCTCCCCGATGGCTGGAGCTCCAACTGGTATTCTCTGGGTCATAGGGCTGGAACTTGTGGAGGGACTTCGCTTTTCCTCGAAGGAGATGGTAGGGCAGGCAAGGCAGGGCAGCTGAGCTGGCGTGGCTTGTGGTCTTCCCTCCTCGACCAGACGCTGCTGGTGGAATTTGCCCTGAGGTAGATGAAGACCACTAACTGCAGCCTCTCTGAGATGAGTGAAAAACAAATCCAAAAGGGAACTCAAACCTGAAAAGGTCCACACTGTCTCAGCTCTATATCGAGAAGCCAAGAGCCAAATCAAATGGCCAGAGTGACAGCTCTCTGCCTCAGCAAAAATGAAGAGCCCAGCAAGGCAAAAATTGGGTGACCAAAGAGGCCAAGCTACCTGCAAGAGCAGACTTTAAAAATGCCCACAGTACAACCCTCCCCAGTTCCATACTCCAACTGCAGGATCTGAAGGAGACAATAACAATTCTTGGGCACAGATAGATCTGGAATACAATAAAGTTTTGGGTTATCCATGGCAGAAAATCATGCTAGTCTTTGAAAAAAGTATGCTGTTTGGCACTAATATGGGTTGAATACATGATAGAGGAGGCATTTAGCTCAGTTACCCTTTCAGAAAAACATCCCTGATTGTTCAGTTTGTTATATGCATCTCCGCATATCCACAACTCCCATATTTCCAGCTTCTGGCTTTATAAGTATAATTTAAGTTATATCAACTTATTTTCAACAGAAATAAAGATTGTATTTTGGTTTACTTATAGCAACTAAGTTAATTTGGTTTATGTCTAAGCCATCTGAAAATTAATTACAAACTCTAGGTAAAATAACTGCATTCAACTACCAGTGAAATCCTCAACAAATGAATGTACAATTAAATGCACTGATTTTAAGATTAAAAAAAAAAATCCAAATTATTACCAAAAATAACACTGATTATTATACAACTTATTGTCAAAATGAATTGCCAAAGAGCTAATTGACATTTGAAGTTCCTTATAAATTAAGACAGTTAAGAAACAGATTCATGTAAAAGACATAGTCTAAAACTGCACTTTTATCTTTAAAGAGGACCTGAAGGAGCAGATGGAGATACTTCATATACCATATACCACACTGAGAATATGCCTTGAAAAATAATTTTTCTTTCTTTCTTGTCTATTCTAAAAGAACTACTCAGAAATCTATAGGTGTATTTGGAAGACTACAAGCAGCAGAAGAGGTTATAAAAAGCCAGAGTTTTTTACCACTGTGGTGAAGAACAAAAGATGAAGTGAAGACAAGAGTGAATTGTTAACCAAGTCCTTTTCAAGAGTCATTTCAGTTTGGTCAGTACTGTCAAGTTACCTTGTAGGATTTAAAACCCACTAGGATTATGTTCTAACCAAGCAATGATACCAGCATACCTGCAGACAATACTGAGAAGTTTAATAATTCACTTGCTTATGACCTACACATTACCTCAATTACTAGACATTTACCGCAGCCTTTTTGTACAGAAAGTGTAACAGAATCCTACAGGCAGAACAGGAAGGGGGTAAAGCTTAGAAAAAAAATCTGGAAAAGTGGATTATAAAGTTAGCAGCAAAAACAGCTAACTTGAAATAATTTATTCAAAGTGAATTCTCCCAGAAAATCTTACCACAGGCTAAGTCCTTCACTGAAATACATACATAAACTGAAAATAGTCTGATGAGAATACTGCTGGGATTATAGCCTACACCACGCTTTGGGTAGGATGGGTGTTTCTCATGTCATTTCTAAGTAGAAGATGAACAAAAATACTTGTTGACAGAGTCATAGCCATATTATTACAGTAAGAGATCAATTGCATTTCTTTAAACTTGGTGAAATATTTCATCAAGGTTATCTCAAAGTTAGGAATAATATACGTTTTGTTGGAGATTTGCAGCAACTTTTAATGGCACTGTTTTCTACATCCCTGGAATTATGGATTCCATTAGGCAGCATCATCTGATTCATTGTATAGTTAACTTCATGCTTCTATTGATCTGGACACCAAGATTGATTGTATCCCATTCATTAATTACTCAAGTTATGAAGCCAACAGCATTGTTTCACAGTGAGTCAGTTGGCGTTAATGGCCCATCTTTATAACTCTTAATAACAAAAGCATGTCTCATCAAATTAACCATCAATCAAATGGAAGGCCCAGGTGTTCATAAATATTAGCAACAACCAGAATAGCTGAGTGGTTGTAGGTTCCATTTTGACTTGTCCTATTTCAGTCCTGCATAAAAAAAATGGGAGATTTCTAATATATTCAGGAGATGCATTACTACAGTAACACCATACTGAAATTTTTAATCTTTATTCTGTGTAAAACAGGGAAATGACATGGTGTCAGAGCAAAGGTGTGGCTGGCCCAGCAGATGAAGTCTCCAGCACTCAGGCCAAGAGTGGGCCAGCCTTGAGCAGAGCTCTGGACACAAGTGCTGGCTCAGAGCCACGCTCTGCAAACACCCAAACACTGAGGGCAGAAGCAAGGATGAGAGAGAGCCCTCTCATGGCATTTCCAAAGAGGTTTATTCCCTTGAAAGTTCTCCCACAAGAGAGCCCAGATCTCAGATTACAGCCA
>VWYI01032907.1:0-64335 GCA_013399455.1 Anthoscopus minutus
TTCCCTTCCTGCCCATGAAGAGTTCATACTCTCTGTAGCTAAAACTGACTCATCTTAAAAGGCAAATTGTTCTGTTTGGGGAGGAGGAGGTTGAAGGGCTGTACCTGCACTTGTGTCCAGCTCTCTTGAAGAGTCTTGGGGTAAGATTTAAATTAAGAAGCCCAGTTTAGAACACAACTAAAAATGAAAAAATAAGCTTATCCACTGAGTTCTGGGTAAGATTAAGAGGAAAGCCTGCCAGCCAGTGCTGCCAGGGGTCTGTTGGCCTGCTTATGGCCTTTCCTAACAAGCACCAGTTCAAAGTTATTAATATGTAGTCTCTTCATTCGATTGAAATTTAAACAGCAATTTTCTGTCAGTTTAATACATGTGAATATTCTCCTAAACTCGGGAATTTTGTGGTGCAGATGCATAAATGTATCCCCTTTCCTGTGCTCTCACAAGAACCAGAACATCAGACAACACCCAGGACATACTTACCTTTGAAAAGGCAGAATGGTAAAACTGGTTTCATAGAGTTCCTGTCTGAGAGAATACCACTCTTCAAACATCCTGGATTTTAAATGTTTCTGCTGCTTCCTGGGAAAATAAGTAGTAAAACGAGCTAGTGTGGATGTGAAACCAGTTGCAGAAGTGAGTTGCCTACAGATAAACAATCTTAAAAGTGTGGAGTTTTTTTCTGTTTGCTTTTAACATGCGAGCTGATGGTTCTTTCCTGTTTGGGAAAGTGTAGCAAGTGTTTGGGAAGGTGAGAGCCTCAGTGTTTCAATAACTGAGCAGCTTGAGCTCACCTCCTTTACCTGATCCAGAAGGTGCTGACTTCCAAGCAAGTTCAGATCCTGCAAACGGCACTGAGGGTCCCTTCAGCTCAAAAGGAATATTCACATTTCTGTCATGTCAAGGGTGGAGAAGAACATTGTTCCTAGTGAAAGCTGCACATCATAATTAAAACCTAAATATTTTATGAGTCCTGATCCTTGTTTGAAAATAGAGGTCTTAAAACTGTGAAATAACAGTTGAGATCAGCCACTTCATAGAGATTTAAGAGCCTGTCTCTAGTGGTCCTGTTTCAAAATGTTGGATTAGGCTTACAGTCTCTGCAGATCCTCTCTCCACAAAATGAAATTAGTTATTGATTCAAACCCACTATGGGCATTTATAGTTTAACAAAGTTAGGACTCATTGAAAACATTTCTTTCATTTATGTTTAGGGCTCTCTAAGCAAGCAAAATTTCCTGGAGTAATGCAGATTATCAATGGAATTTATAGGAAAACTTGTGTCTCCTGAAATCATGTCTCATATCCTCATATCTCTTTCATTGGTTTGCAGGAAATGAAAGGAAGGAGCTTCAGCAATAACTTAGAGATGAGGCACATAGACTTAAGTGATATAGAAAAAGTTGTGGAGAAAGTTAGATTGTTTTTCAATCCTCCTTTTCCTAGCTGTTGTTCAAGTGGATGGTACCTACAAAACTGGGATCCTTGGAAGCAGAAACACAATTACTATTACTTAAAATAAGAATTGCATGGAGTTTAAATGGAACCAAACCAGTCTTGTGTGTGCTTTGAACTACTGGTAGAAGAATAATAATCCATATAGAGAGCTGTGCTGCAGCTGCTGACATAAAAATGATCAGGGTATAAGAATGTGCAAGAGACAGCATTAATGTTGCCTTAATTAGAAGTTGTTTACTTGGAGATAGCATCCAAATGGCGATACAGTTTCTTGAAGATTTTTTAAAATAGAGCAGATTTATGAAACCAAAGAGTTGTCCAAAGCTAAAATGATTTACCTGAGGAAAAGTCCCAGGATTACATGATTGGAAGCTATTTAATTTAAAGAAACGGAAGACCCAGATGTTTTTCTGTGTGGATGTAGGACCATAGTCAATTAGAAAATCAGAAATTAATTTTCCCAGTTTGAACTGGAAGTATCTAGAATTCATTTAATCCTGAATGACTTAGATCAAAAGTATGAAAGCCTTTATTTTCTACTACACAGTGCTTCAACACAATAGTTGGGAGAAGAGTATTAAGTATTATTATTTTAATAGTGTTGTCAAGATGTGAAGCAACATACTATTTTCCTGATCTGTCAGCACAGTGCTAGGAAGTGTGAACTAAAGTGAAATTCTATTTGCTGGGAAGATTGTTGGGGTGAGATTTTCCTAGAAACCAGCATATCGCTCTGATGAGAAAAAAAAGTAATGAAATACTGTTAACATCAATTTGCAGTGAAGGCAAGATGGCAGATGGAGAGCATGGCAAAAAGGAAGTTGCCTGCTTTCCATGACACTCTACAGCTTTCACTGCCCTGGGGCTGTGCAACTGGTTTTCTATGCATGGAGCAGATGGGATACAACAGGCCTCATCTTGTTTTTCTTGATGTTGTGACTCACCTGAGCTTTAGTATGTGTGATTTGGAGACCATGGTTAAACAGCAAGGACTGAGAAGACATAAGGAACGAGCACCCTAAGTCAGTGGAAAATCCAGCATGGTCTGGTCCTTAGCTGAGCACCTGAGAAAAACAGCTTCTCTAATTCAATATATTCCTCAAGCACATGGGTGTTTTCTTGGAACCATTTTCAGTCTGTATCACACTTTGTAGGAAAAAACTGGTTTTGTGGCAAGCCAAAGGGTGCATCTGGCAGGCCATGAAACTGGTAGCTAATCCTTAGTGACTCAGAAGAAAGCTTTGTGTCCTACCTTGACTTACAGCTAAATCATAGACAATCAAGCTGACTCTCAGTCCAATTCCTAATGCCAGGCACACACAAACAACTGCTTGGGATGCAGTGACATATTCCCTGTTTGAAACATTTATATTTCTTGCCTAAAATGCACTTTCTGGGACAGCATTCTCCCTTATCCTAATCTGCCTTGCTTTTACTGCTGGTTGGAAAGCGATTTTTGCAGGTTACTTCTGCAAGACAAACCCGGTGCAGTGGACAGGAGAAGTGATGATCAAAGCAGGTTTAGTGCTGACAGATTAACATGAACAAGCTTGAGCTTGCAAGTACTTAGAACTGCCCTGGTGCATAAGAAAAGGCAAACCAAAATATTCCCATTGTCTGATATTCAGACTGGGAAAAAATTTGCCTATTATTGTAAAAATGTTTTAAACTATTCTTCATGGCTGCATTTATTTTTAGTTATGCCTTGAACTCTCAAAGGGATCTAAAGTGTTTCCAGAAGTAAAATGTGATGAATCCTCTACATTTGGCTCATTTTAGAACATAGATTTTCCAGATTTTTCAGCTTGTTTTTGTAAGAAAAAAGAAGGGTCAGAAGCCAGAGAGCCTCATCCTCCATTTTTTTACTGGCATTGGTGTCCAGGATCTCTGGGCTGTGCAGACAAAATAACCTGGCAAATATGAGTTCATTCAAGTGTATAATGCTCTGCATCTCTGACTTTCTCAATTGCTGAGATCATCCAGATCCAGTTTTCCTTTCTGGAGATGTGGTAATTATTTTAGTTTTATCTCACTGTCAGCTAATCACAGATTTTCCATTTCTTGTTATGGAAGCTTGCTATGAAAAGTTTTCATAATGACAATGAATTATTGTAGCTATTTTGGGAAACCAAAACATGAAGAGCTTTGTTGGTTGAAAAATGGAATTAGTTTTTTAGTTTTTATTGTTTAAAACCTTTTCCTGGGTTACTCCTGGGCTCTTCAACTGCAAGTGCAAGTTCTCGGAAAAGTTAAGACACTCTAAATGAAATTCTGTCATGTGCGAGTCTTAGAAGAACAATTAGCTAGCAAGCTTAGCAAATTACTGGGCTACTTGTTCTCCTCTGCTATGCTGAAATCCACCATTATTGTAGAACTGCTATCTCAAAGAACAGAAATGGTCATGATATCCCTTTTCAATTGTCCCTTATTGTTTATTGGGACATCCTGCCATTCGAGCCCTTCTGTACAGGTTGTTCAGGGTGTTGAGAGCACAGCATAGCAGTTGACATAAATTGTATCTTACTCTGTTTTGCCATTGAAGAGTGAGCAAGTAGTTGGAGTTCCACAGCACCAAGAAGAAAGAATAAATGTATCTGGCCCTCCAGTTGTAGTAATTTTCTCCATTCAAGATGGTGAGAAAAGCTTTAGAAGATTTCAGGAGTTGGGGGAGAGGTTAAAATTTGAATTTTACAGGTTTGTAGCTATGTATATCCATTAATGAACATGGACTTCTGGCAATTGCAGATGCCTTGGGCAAGATTTCATCCTGCTCTTAAAGTCAATGTGACAAGCCTGGGTATTTGGCCTCTTGGTATGTCACTTGACCCCAGGCATATGTAAAAAATTACTATCCAAAATACCTCGGATGCATGAGTCTGAAAAGATATTAGTGTCAATTGACATAGATCTTGAGCTCTCATGATCACCCAAACTATTTCTGTTCACCCAAGCTTAACAATACTTCACTGAACCAAAAATAATATGACTGTCCCAGAGAGGAAACAGAGGCAGAGTGAAATTCCTGGTGGGATTGAAGATTAGCAGTATTACATGGTTATGATTAATCTCTTCCTATTCTACATGTGTGAGGCTTGTTAATACTCCAAGTGCACACGGATTTTGGTAATCTCCAACCACTCCAGTGGATGCACAAATTCTTTAGGGCACAGCAGGCAGAAAATCAGCAGCAGAGATTCACCTCCAATAGCATTCATTTTTTCCCACTAAGAAATACATTGCAAGTGTGTGGTGCTGCTCAGTGGCTAAGGGTGAATTCTTAGGTATTAATGTAATAGATATCAGCTGCTGCATCAATTCTTAAACATCCAGCTAGTTCTGTGGAAGGGTGGAAAAATGTATTGCTTTGTTTCTCTGTCAATAAAATAAACTGCTGAGCTCCCTTTATTAAACAAACTGATTGCAAGGCAGAGTTTTAAAGATATTTGCAAAAAAATTATCTACTCAAAAGAGCTAAATCTATAATGGAGAAGTAAAAATCAGAAAAGCCAGGAAATCATCTGGGTGATATAATACTGCAGGAAGAACATATGCAAGAGGGCAGACACAGTAAATGAATATTGAAGTTAGTCTAGGAAATGTATACTGTGATTTCTTTGAAGATTGGTGCCATATCAACAAAGCAGGAAGCAGGAAAGCAAGTCAGTCATCAATCTGTTAAAGGAATACAGAGCACTATTGTTTCTTATGCCCTTATTCAAAATACTTCGTGCTTACAGGCTCAAAGCCTTGATCTGCATTTATATTTTCACTGTAAAGTATAGCAATAAATAGCAATAATGTCATATTTGTCTCTGACTATACAATGTATTCTATGTTGTGTAGCTATTGTCTGTGTATACACAATTGAATTACTTGTGCTAGAAGTGAGAGCACACTAATAAATGTAAGTGTTGACACCTTGGTTGAAACTACGCTGGTTAACAAGAACTGCATTTATGTTAATCAAAGGAATAATTGTACCAAGAGTACAAGTACTTCAGTTTTTTTCTCAGTTTTGAAGTATTTGTTGACTGAAAAACTGACTCCATCTTGAATAAATAACCTTGTGAGGTCACCCACTCAGGGAGAAAGTTCTAGACTTTCTCACCCCTCACTGATCAGCTGTGGGATCTCATCAGAGAGACAGCAGGGTGGGAATTTCTCTGTTGTGTGTGTACTGTCTGTTCCTGGAATGGTTTCCAAAGTGCTTTTCCAACAGACAAACCTCTCCATAAGTACTCTGCCTCTGCCTCACTTATTAAACTTTCTGCATTAGAAATCTCAATGGTATGAGCCTTTGAAATAGTAACATTGTCCTAAGCAGAATATATCACCTAATAAAAGAACACTAATTCCCTGTCTTATCGAATCTCCCTCTTTCTTCGATCATTTTCAGAAGAGTTTGGCCCTCAAAACAGGACAAGAACTGTGATCTGAAAGTAATCTTTCAGCAGCCTTGATATTGGCTGTCTTGGTTTTCAGCCTCCCATCAGACAGACAATACCTGCTGCTGGTTTATGTTTCTTCATGTCCCTGTATCTGATGCCTTGACATTTGACATTGCAGCGTTATCACTGCCACTGTGTCACTGCCTTTCACCTTCCTGCACATGCCAGCACTTCTTTTGTACCTGGGGGGATGCAAAGACACAGAAATGGATTTTATGTATGAATCCAGTGAAGGGTAGGTTTGGGGTGATGGCTTGGATTCTCATTTGTATGGCAGTAATACTTCCATCCAGGCAGAGAGGTTTTGATGGTACACTTGAATCTGATGTAATGGTTATAACTCTGAGACAGTTGTCATGAGTTCCTGAATAACTTTGAGAATAAAAATACTGGAACTGCTTCATTATGCCCTGTCATTTTCATCTCTTTCATGTGACAAACACCCCTCTGCCATTCACCTGGCTGGGAGATTCTGGAGAACAGTGCATGGAGAAGCCACTCATAGTGCTTCTTACTAGCTGACTTACCAGCAGGACTTCTCTCCAAGCACAGGAGAAAAATCACAGCTGCCTACTTCTACACTGCATTTAGCTCTCCATTTGTTTGACTTCTTCAGAGGGTATTTTGGGCAGAATTATAGTTTGGGATCTCAGTACTTCTACCTTGGACTTGCTCTGAATTCAGTTAATTCTTCTAGAAAATCTTTTTGGAATTAATTTCACCGGCTTTATTAGGGTCAAAGGCAACTCTTGACCAGTGGTTCATTTTAGCTCTTTTCTGCAAGGGATTTTTAAATGGATGTGAATAAGATATTTTCTAAACCCATAGTAGGGAGCTCCCATTGGACTAGACTAAGAGGCATCAAACTCTTTGTTACCTATGCCTCTAGTTTAGAAAAGAACTTCAGAGATCCAACCAGTTCCAAATTAACCTTGCAAGACTCATGGCAAGGCTCCTGGATCTCACAGCCTGGGCTCAGTCTTGAGTGGAAGTATCATTCTGGAGTCAAAACACCTTCATCTGCCTGTGGGTAGAGGCCTGAGGAGGCAGAGCCAGCAGTGAGTCCTCCTTGTGGCAGCACCAGCAACTCCCCATACATGCTTTGGCAGAACAAATTCCAATCAGGCTTTGATACATGACTTTTGGTGCTAAGATTTCCTTTATTGTTTTTCTTCAGAAGCTTATAATTCAAACCCACTCTTAAACTGTCCTATCACTTAGTGCACTGTCTGAAGAGTTCTAAGTTAGTAGCTGATGGCCATAAGAAATGGGATTTTGTTGGGCAATGGCGGCCAGTGCTGGTATTCAGGGATTTCTGGTTTAACAGCACAAATATTCATCCAGCTGAGAGCTGAGGCTGTGGTAACACAGAAATAGCTTTCTCATCTCCCAAAAGCTCCCATTATAAATGCTGAATCTCTTACCTTCTATGAACACAGCAAACTTAAATGCTTTGATTACAGGAGGGAAATTCAGAAGGATTTGAAGAGTCCTTGAACCAACATGTTAGGCTGCATCAAGAGGTATATTTTTATGGTAATGGTAATCAAATGAACTGCCTGAGGGAAAATAAGCAATTACAGTGGAGATGAAAGTGTCTGCCATGATCCTTCAGAAATCAGAATACCTGTTTGGTCACTTATACCATAATGTGAAGATGCTTGGTGATGGCTGTTTGCAGCACATCCCTTCTGCCCATGTCAGGGTGACAGCTTGAAGTTTTCACTCTTGGAGCTTTTGATTTCAGATTGCAATATTTCAAAACCTGAGATTGCATGGATATAAATTTATATTCTACTGGGCCATTTTTAATGCCTTACTTAATAGAGAATGGTTATGTCTTTACTGACATGAAAACAATAAAAATCTCTAGGCTTTGTCTTCCAAGGGGAAGACAACATAGAGCAAAATTGTTGTTCCCTGAAGGAATCTTACAGGGGATATGGTGCTCTGAGAAGAGGCAAGAAGGCAGGCCCAGTCTCCATGCTCACTTTGAGCTCTGCACTATGCACACAAGCCTTGTCACATTTGACCTTAGCAGCTGTAATGACTTCAACATATTTTCCAACATTTAGTTTGGAAGGCAGCCTGACACAATCTACAGAACACACAACTATGTCAAACTAAGTGAAAGGCACATGAAGTAATCAAATAGTTGAAATGAGGGGAAGAAAAGCCTTCCACTAGTGCAGCAGTGCAGTTTCAATGTCACTGGTCTGCCCTCAGAGAATCCTAGTGTCAGTGTTCTGAAAGGTTTAGACAGGTATTTTTGGTTCAGACTCTCCATGGTGCTCCTCTGTTGAAGGCAGTGTCACTTTAAGTAGTAACTTTTGGTTGTGATGGCAAAAAGGATATTTTGTTCTGAGTCAATTATGGTTTGCAGCTCCTGTTCTTTATAAAGCAGAAAAGGCATGTGGATTTAGATAGTGTATCAGTAAGGAAAATGTCAACAGTAGCTGGCCTTGGGCACTTGAGGATTAAGGAGCTCTTTGCTTGTCCCAAAGAGAATAAATCCTCACTGACCACATGAAACCTCAGAATCTTACCCTGAAAAAAATATTGCCACAGTTTTGTGAGTGAAGTTCATGGTGAGTGATAAACTCCTCACTCTGAAAATGGATTTGATAGTAGTGAACTCCAGATTGTTTGCTTTTAAAGGGAGAGGTTAGCTATGAAAAAAGCCAGTCTATCAGCAGTAGGCTGATATTCTGAAAAATATAAAGTTTTGGGTATCAGAAAGCTTTTTATAGAATTACAAATCAAAGTTACTCTCAAGGACTTCATGAGATATAGGATTAAGGGGAAAGAAGATTTTTTAGGTATTTGCACATGTTGTAACCCAGATTAAATAAGATTGCAGGTTCTCTCTAATGCTTTGAGGGTTGCAGTCATAGTGCATGCTGGGTTTGACAGGGTCCAGCTCCCCATCCTGCCACCCTCTATCTCCCCTTCTTCAACAGGACAGCAGAGAAGATAAGATGGAAAAGCTCATGGGTTGAGATAAAGACACTTAACAATTACCACTATGGGCAAAACAGGCTCAGCTTTTGGGGAAAATGGTGAGATATGGTGAGAAACAAAGTGGAAACTCCTCTCTCCCACCTCTCCCTTGTTCCCCTCAAGGCTGATGTTCCCTCCATCATTCCCAGCTTCTTCACCTCTCCTCCTCTGACTGGCCTAAGGGAATTGGGACCGAGGTTTGTGTCCAGCACGGAGCAGCCCCTTCCCCTCTCAGAGACCCCCCTACAACCCAATACCAGGCACCTGGCCGAGCCAGTGTTCTCAGGGCTGTAAAAGGACCTAGGTAGCTCCACAATCATCTGCTAAGATGTAGAATCACACAGGCCTGATTGTTAGAAAGCTTGTTGCAATTTTCCTAGTGTTTTGACCAGCAAAGTTCCAATTGCAGATCAAGGGAATACTGTGCAATTTGCACATCCTGTGTGGTGAATTGAATAAGCCCAAGAAATGTACCAGTCTGAGGGAAGGTCCTAGCTGATTTATAGAGGGAACATACTTATTTCTAGCCCATGGTTGACTAAAGCATGGAAGAATAGGGTGAAGATGGGCAGTTGAATTTTAATTTCAGAAAAGATAACCAGTGGAAAGGGGAGACAAGTCCTTTGGGCAATGGCTGCTTTGGCATGTTGTTTGTAAGAGACATTTCTGTGTAAATTAGAAATACTTGTAGATAAAAATCAGGTAGCAAAAACTTGCCTTTCAACATACATAGATTCTTATTTAAAACCTCTACTTCAAATGTGAATAAAGCTTTATTTTCCTTTTCATTTGTGAAAAATGAGTCCCAAGGCACCACAGAGCTGGGTTTTTCTCAGTGAGCATTTCCTTCTGCTCAGTCTGATGTAAGGGCTTGGGCAAAGAATATTTCACCTGAATCTTGTGAGCACAACCTCTTGAGTCAATACAAGGAGAGGCATGCAGGAAATAGTAGCAGTGCCTGCCACTTCTTGAAAGAGCAGGTTTTAAAAGAATGACAGTAATTTCAGAATAAATCATAAAAAGTTGTATTTCAAAATAATTTAAACTTAAATGTTAACAAATCAAAGCATTGAAAAATAATGAGCAAGGCCCATTTTCCTCCAAAGAGAATTTTTGAAAACTAACATTGGATTTTTAGTTGTTTTGAGACTTTTTAGAATTTTTATCTGGAGTTTCCCTTCCATAATTCGGGCCAAAAATTCACTTAAAAAGATTGCTGTGGGTCTATGATATTGACACATGCCTATATTTTAGAGTTAAGATTTAGGGTAAAACATTCCTTTTGTCCATGCAATCTTAGGAGTCGACAGGACCAAACTTTGCTGAACCAGTATTGTCATTTGGCAGATCAAACCACGGATGATATTGCATTTGTGCTTTGTGTTGCAATTTAGAAATTATTGCCCTGGTTTCTAACAAGTTAGGTGTGCCTTTCTGTGTGACTGTGTGTGCTTAACTCATGCAGTTCCCACAATGGCAGAAAAATTGTGTGTGTGGCCAATTATAGCTTCCCGCTGTAAAATACTTGACTTTTGCATGAAAAAATCTGATTTACATGTACTGCCCAAACATCAGTATACCTGTGTGCAATGGACTAACCAGAAGAGTGGCTGCTGGGGGCTACAGAGGGGTTTGCAGCACAGCAAACCCAGAGCAAGTGGGGCTGTGCTTAGTGGGGTGATGGCCCAGAGATCCTGCATTGCACAGGGCAAGTCAAACTGCAAATTCAACCTCAGGGCTGGTGTTAGCTGTGGGTGAGTGCTGGGACATCAGCCACGTGGGGGCACAGCGTCCCCCTGCCACTGTGCTGTGCTGGGGACACCACACATTTCTCTGTTTCTCTTCCCTGTGCCTGCAGCGTGGAACATTAGAAGCTACTCTGGAACTACTACTCCTTAAAACACCTCTTTCTGGGGGAAGGTTTTTGGTAGTTCACATATAAACCATAGCTAGACTGAAAAATAACTGAAAGCTTGCAGTGTCAGGCTGTGCCTGAGAGTTGCTGTAACTGCAGAATTATCCCTCTCGGAGAACTTGCTTACACTCTGGAGTTGTCTTTAATTCTAAGTGTTCTGTGTGAGGAGACTTTGCATAACTCTCAGTCCTGGTCACTAAATGTCAATAGATTCTTTGCTACATGACATTAGTTGCATCTCTGTGTGTTGCTGAATGTTACTGAAGCGCAAGCAAATTTTAAGGGACTTTAATGTTAAGCTAGAAAAAAGCTGGAAGTGAAATTACATTTACTTTTCTGCACTTCAAAAGACTTGTTCTGCAATTTTTCCTTACCTTTAAAGATAGCAACTAGAAAGTTCCCAGTGTGGGAGCCTTTGCTTTTAAATGCTGCAGCAAGCATAATACTCACTGGGTGAACTTAGAGTTGGCAAAAGCAAAAGCTGGGGGGGATGTACGGGAACATGTGCTGTCCTTTGTAGTTCCAGTTCTTTTAGAAGCACTCACAAAAAGCTCTAGTTTCTTTAGCAAATACAATGGCATCATTCTGGGCATGCCTAGTGGAAGTGTTCTGGGGCTAGTAAACTGTGAACAAACCTGTTTGCATTGCTGCACTGCACAGCACAGCAGAGATAAGCCCTAATTGTTATGCAACTCCTTAGCATAAGCTCCTGGCATGGCTCATATGCTTCCCTTGTACTAAGACTGTCCAAAATAGCAACAAGAAAGCATGTAACTAAAGACACAGCAGGAGTGTAGGAATTCACCCAGGCCTTGGATGTTCTAAAGATTGAACAATTCTTCATTTCAAATCCTCCAAAATGCTAAGCATAATGTATTTTCTTCGGAGCTTCTTCAAGGTAAGCACTTTCAAACTTTTCCTGTTTGTTTCGTTTAGTTTTGTTTTGACAAGAGAGAAACTTGGATTTGAAGACTTTGTGCAGGAATGTGAGAGTAGTTTTCTTGAGAACTGATGCCCAGGAAACAAACATATTCACCAGGTTTGCAATTTGCTTTGCTGCTTTAACATCTGATTTGTAGTTGGTGCCTGTTTGTGGCTACCATATAAAAGAATATTTGTTGTGGGCTTGAGAGATGCTTATATGGTGGAAATAATGAATTTTATGGTGTAAGCTACATCCATTAACAGGGAGTTGTTAGCAGTGAAAGATGCATTTTATGAGTCAAACCCAAATCTTAACTTCCACTTTTTTTATTATTTCCTGAAGTATTTTAAATATGCCAAATCTAGCAATTGAACACTAACATAATTAAAAATATTTTAGATGCAAAATACATTATAAAGTGTTGCCAAAAAGTGTAAGTTCATATGAAAGAACCAGACCAATTATCTAATATTCAGTGGTGGGCATGCAGCTCTCTGGGGACAGTTTATTTTTCTGTGAGCCTAAGTAAGTTTTGTGACAGAGGCGGTGCTGCTGCCTGCTGTTGGGCTGTGGTAGCTGTGTGAGACCTGGGTCCCTGCTGTGGCTGTCACCCTGCTTGGAGTCACAGCATGGGCTACAGGTTTTGGTAGAAGTGTGCACCGGAGAAGGCAGAGATGATTTGGAGAAGGGTGGGTCAAAGGAATGAAAGTTTAATCAGATTAGAGAATATTGGATCATTCTGAGATCTAAAATATTAGAATTTGAAGCTCAATAGAGAATTATGCTAACTTAGAGGAAAAATGCTTAAGGAATACAGTAACTGTAGTGAGATGAATTCCAGATTCTCATTTTGTTGTCACTTGCACATTTGCATGCCAAACTACTTCTTGATAAAGTATGCTGCAGGATTGCAGCTGCAGTGGAAAGCCAGCAGTGGATCTTAATGCTGAGTTGCTCTGTGGAGAGCAGCTGCTGTTTGAAATAAAAATGAGAAAATGTTTAATTTTGGTCCTAAGAGATATAGATGCAATTAGCACCTGCAACCACCTGATTGTTCATGGGAAACAAGTAGCAATCCTAAGGAGGTGAACTCCATTCTCAGCAGCCTTCCTTGGGAGCATTGTATAGAACTGATCTTAAAAAACTGCTTACATTTGGGTTGAAAATTTCTACTTAGTTTTTTCTTAATTACATCGTTACTCTAACCACTGCATTCAATGAGAGATAAAAGTGAGGGACAGGAAAAATACAATGGGAAGGTTTTTCTCTGTTACTGGGATATGGCCTATTGACTCGTCATGGTTTCATACTTGCTGTTTTATCACATGACAAGCCTTGACTGTCAAAACTTTTAGCATAACTCATGCTGCTAAAGTGTATGTAAATATTCTCCTTCAATGTGAGAGAGTGTATACATCTCAGCACCTTCAAAAGTGTATTTTTCTATAAAGCCATCAGTTTGAGGAAAATAGGAGTGAGTAAAACTGTTAGCTGTCAGCTGTGTTATGATGATTACTGGATTCATCCTGAATCATTTTAGTGTAGCAGCTTTGTGCCTTCTCTGGCGGTTTTGGTTTGGAAAAGGCCAGCTCATGTCTGTGAATTTCATTCTGCATTCATGGACTTAAATCTGACAGTCAGCTAAGTCAGTCAAACTCTGTCTGAAATGGAGAGAAAATTAACACCATTTTAACACCAGTTGCTTCATTGTTTTAAGTTTTCTTGAAATGGAAAGGTCTTAATTAAAAGCTGGCCAAAATACAGTATATCTTGAGCTGTGTTTAGAAGTTCTGTTTACACCATCCTGCACTCTGATGTTCTTGTGACAGGTTAGAGTAACCCAAATAGCTTAAAATGCAGTTTGAGGCCTCAGACATGTTTTTCAGTAGGATTTTAGCTACTAAAATCACTGTGTCCATCCCTGAGAACTTTAAATTATCACCCTCATCTGACTGAAAAAAAAAGTAGGCTGGGCCAAATCACAATAAAACTGCCCTTGGTTTTGGGATAAATGCTGCTATGGGAAAGTTACTGTGGTGCTTCTTGTCTTCCTCTGGAAGTCTTATCAGCACCTTTGATGATGGGAGAAGCATGAGGAAGTGGAAATAGAATAAACCTGTAAATTATAAAAATAAAAATTTTTTAAAAATAACATTAACTCCCTAGAGCTAAGGGAAAGACCATGAGGCAGAATTGGTAGGAAGGTGCTCAGGACCTTCTGCCTTCCCCCATTTGTGTCTGGTTCAAGGCTTTCCTAGCACAGGACTGAGTTTGCAGCACACAACTCCATCATGGTGCCTTTCATGCAGACACAAAATTGAATGCACATCTGATTTTAGGAAGTTGATTGTTACATCTTGGCCAATTGAGTTTTTTGTCTCCCCTAATAACCAATTTAAAGGCCCAATATTTTTATTCTTTGATTCTCCCAAGAGAAATGGAAACAGGAATTGGAGTTGTTGTCAATGCGTGACTGCATGGGTCTGAGCTTCTGTTTTTTCTTATTTATTTAAGTAATTCTCTAATTAAAATATTCCATATGACTGTTTACTTGGTAAGAACATACTTGGTTTTGACTGAAAATATGCAGAAATCAAAGTGTAACTCCTTATTGAATGAAAAGCCATATAAGTGGCTCACCTGAGCCGTAATTGTTTTTTAGAGAAGTGTGACAACAAAGTTTATGGAAACATCTTCCTGCTTCTTTAATTTTAAAACCAGAGGATAATGATTAATACTGCTGTTTTTTATAATGATGGCTACAATAAGAATCATATTTTCATATGGCACGGAGCATTTCAAAACAGGCAGCCTGATGCAGTCATTTCCAATTCCTCTCTAATGCCACTGGTACTGCAGTAAACAAGGCACGACGCAGATTTGCCACTAATACCTTTAATGCCTCTAAAATAGTACACCTATTGTTCTCTCTGAACCAAAGCTCCAGGCTACTAATACCAGCTAAACAGTCCCTGGCCACTTTAAAAGGCCCTGTATGCCTGAGCAGGGATGGCTGTGGCACCAGCTGCAGATAGGGATTTTGGGAGCCTTGCTGCTGCTGTCACAGGAAGCAGCATTGCACAGCTGTGGGACATCCGAAATTTGGATCAGATTCTGCATCCAAAGTGTTGTACATTTCTCTCTCCTTGGCCATGACTTTCATTTAATTCTGCTTAGAAATCTATGTCATCTCCATGGTTGGATTTGCAGCCAAATCAGCTCTGACTTTGGATCTAAACCAAACTTTGCTGGTTTTCTCTTTAAGCAATATGCCAAACTTGCATTTACACAAATTGAACTGAAGAACTTGTTCACAATTTGTGTGTTTCTCTGAGTGAACTTTTGTTCTCTGCTTAAGAAATCAAGGACCACACTTGTACTAGTTTTAGGTCTTGTGTGCATTTCACTGGATATTCACCTATCCTGAAACCTTAGGTTCCCACCTAAACTTTGTGGTTAAGTTCCTATTTTGTGACCATCAGTCTTTTTCCTGGGCTAATCTTTGTTAGTCTCAGCCTTGGTACCTCTAAGATACCTGTGAAAAGAGGACTAAAATACTGTCTGGTTATTCTGCTCCAAGGGCCAGCTAATATTTCCCTTCAAGTGAAAGAGCGGGGATTTCTAAAAAAAATACTGATTTTGGTTGGACCTGTGACAGACATTTAACAGAGGCAGGGACCCTGCTGAGTGGACACACTCTTGGAAAATCAGAAAGTTTCTCAATAAAAATGTACCTTGCTATCTACAGAAGCTTTGGTTCTGTTGTGTGCAGTTGCAACATTGCTGCTGCGTGGGGCCATGCCTTGACTGTAACATATTTGGCTGAATAATAACTGTGGGTATTTTAGGTTTTATGTGGATAATTCACGTTTTGCCTAAAATTTAGGAATGACTGTAACATGGAGCTGTTCTAAATATGTATTTATCAGCTATTTGTCATCTGATCTGTATGATGTGGTGTACGAGTGTGCTCTTCAAGTGTGTTCAGCTGTCAGGCAGGCAGATGCCACACAGGTATCTTGACTTGATCTTTGGCACCCTGTGAGTGTGCAGAAATTCCAATCTCCTGGCCAGCAAGGTCACCCTGTACTCTGGGACTTCCATGCACTGATGCTGCAGCTTTCTAAATAGCAACAAAAAGTATCAGGAACAAACAGAACATTTCAGCTGTCTGGGAATTGCTTCTTTGCAAAACTGGCTGAAGAAGACTGTTAGTGTTTAGTTAATGAACTTCTTGTAGCATAAATTAAACCAAGACAGCATTGAGCTGGAGCTAAAGTGACAATCCCAGAATGGCAGCTTAGATCTTACAGTAATGTCTGCAGCAATTCATACTACCTGAGCAACAACTCTGAAGGTAATACCAGAATACACACCTCTTCATTGAAAACTTAAAGAGGGTTGCTAGTGTGTCATTTAAGATGCAAAACAACAAATTTGAATGATTGCAGATATGTTTGTAAGAACCCCTGGGTTATACTGGCATGTAGAATGGGTATTGCCGTCAGTCCTGTGAGTATTTATTCTTGCAAAAATACAGAATGAATTTTGCTGGAGTTTTTAAGTGCTTTTAAAAAGACAACTGTTTAAGGAGCATAGATTCATGTATAAAATGACTCTGGGAAGGCCTTGCTTTCAGGGGGACTGAAGCAGCTGTAGACAAATACTTTTCAGCTGAGGCAACCACAAACTCTAAATTTTGCCCAAAGAAAGTAGCATGCCTTGACTGAAGTGCATTTTCCACTGAGATGTGCAATATGATGGCCAAAGTTAAATTTTCAATTGATACCTTTTTTCCAAGGAAGAATGGAAATTCACACATTTTATCCTTACAATGGCTTCCCTCTAAAACACATTGTGTCTCAATACCTGACTTAAGCTGCAGAGTGTATGGCAAATCATCGTCAGGAGTGGAAATTCTCCATCTCAGACAGTTACATTGTAGTTTCTTTATACCAAAAATGCTGTACAGTGCATGGCAATGGTCAGTCTTCATGCAGAAAAAAATGTTATAATATGGGAAAGAATGCAATACCAGATGAGGGTACAGGAGATATCCACTTCTGTATCAAAAGCAAATAAATTGGTGAAGTTTACCTAAGAGTTCACATATCAGAAGATTAAAATTTGCCTGAAAAGACTATTGACTGAAAAAAGGAATGAGGTTTGGATCAAGTGTAGTTATTGGGTCAGGACACAAGATGTCAGATGAGCTCTGATTGTTTTAAGAAAGGAACACATTTTGCCTGGAAGAGGCTTAAGGACACATAAAGGGAAAGCTATTATTGCTTTGTATGCAAACTATCTGAATAATGAAAAGACAGAGTCTCTAATGCATCTTTGAGAGTAATAGAAACTGGAATTTATGGCAGCCAGGTAATTCCTGATTAACCTGCCTGCATGTATATATATTAAAAGGGGTGATGCATACACACTTCCTCATCTGAAATACTGTTGCAGAAGCTGGGTTGCCTTCATCCTCAATACAAGAGTGCTATTACCAGTCTAGGAGAGCAGAAGCAAATCTTGTATCCAAATTATTAACATTTGCAATTTATATTTATTTCAGTATATATTAATGACTGTCAATTTTAAGGCAGGACAAATGCTTGACTTACATTGCAAAGAATAGCTACTGAAATGTAACAATGGTTGAAAATGTAACAATGGTTGTAGTTATAATGCATCCATTGACAGGAATGAACAAATATATCCGTTTGCTCAGACCTTTAACAGAGAATCACTTTGACTCTTGGCCACTAGGATCAGTTGCATTTTGCACCTTTGTACCTGACAACACACACACTGTTTGTAGCCTCCACTAGGATCATCAAGTCCAACTCAGAAAAATACCTCCAAACCCAAAAACCAACTAACCAACCAACAAAATTGGCCCATTAAGAGAGTACATGTGAAAAATGACATCTAAGAGGGAAGAATGGTTTTCTTACAGGTAAAAGTGCAGGGAAAGTCCTGAAAGTCTTGATCAGCTTTTGTATAATCTTGTGTTATGTTGAGACCAAGATTTCCTGCAAGGTGGCCTTTGGTACCTTTTGGCCATTGGTACAGTTTCCCAAATCACCAGAATGATGACAGTGTTGGCTGTGTTCCAAAGAATGCAGGCTGCTTAGGAGTCACAATTTTCTTTTGCCTTCAGAGATGGAATCCTGCACTGCTAGAATAGCTCCTGCTGCTGAGAAACTTCCAGTAACATTATTGAGGTCATACAGATGAGTATGTAATTACTTAGATAAACAGTTTCAATTAACATGATTGCAATCTGGTAGCAGTTAAACAGTGTTCCTTAAGAAAAGGATTTCACCCTGTACACAGCCTATACATGAAGAATGAAAATCTGTATGATTAAACCACACCACAAAGTTAAACATTACCAGAACCTATACATAGCCTTAGGTTCAACTTTTGACCCCACAAGAGTTATTGCCTGAATGAAAATCCCAGGAGACAAGGCAGGCAGGAATTTGCATCAGATTAATTGTCAATGACAATGTGTTTGTGGTTTTATGCAAAATGCAAGATTAAAATAATGAAAAGTGCCTTGCAACACGCAAGCACTCCTTGGCCAGGTCAGCCCTGTTCCTGGCACCTCAGCCAGCTGGAACTGGAGCCTTTGGAGGTGTTTTAGATAATTAGCTGGGCTGCTTCACAGCTGAAGCAGCATCTTTCAGATTACACACATAAAAATAAGTGAAATATCAATTCTCTCTTCAGACTCTTCTCTTGCCAAGATTGAAGGTAGAAATTTAGGCAAGCCTTGCTCCAGAGATTAATGACTCCTCCTCTTCCTCCTTCTTCTAACACTTCTCTGTGTCAAACTCCTCTACTGAGCCAATTTTCTACACTGATGCTAAATAGGTAGGGGTTAATGAGCAATCTTTCTCATGGAAATCTCCCATGGTAGGTGTGCCACAGATGCACTTGGCAAGTGGAGGACAGTGTTTAACTCCGAGTGAAATGCTACCTGGTCATGAATGTGACCTTTCTGTAAAACAGAGCAAGTGCTCTTCCTCTTCGGTGCAGTCTCATAAACATCTTTGCCTCCTGGTACTAACAAATTCTCCTTTTAAAACAGTTTTGTGGGCATGAAGGGCCTCAGACAAGCCTTGTTTGCTTGGCTCTCTCTACTGGCTGAGATTTTAGCATTTTCAATAGACAACTTTCTGATCAAACTGGGGATGTGGCCAGTTTTCAGTACAACTTCAAAAAGTTTCTTTGTAGCAGGTGAGTACCAAGCCCTCTGTATTCTCTGTGGCTTATTAAAGAGGTCAAGTATAATAATTTAAGAAGCAAATAATCAATAGTATACAGAAAACATAGTTTTAATAAACATATTTTTTAAAAAACAGCAACAACAACAAGAATTAGCTGTATTTTCAGATGAATATGCAGAGATTAACAAATTAAGATTGAGTTAGAAATGGGTATTCCTGCAGTTCTGGGAAAGGAAGAAAGCCTTTATCTTCACAGTGTGTCCTATAGTGAAAGTAGGCTGCTGAACTATGGAAGGATTGAATTCTTGTCTGCTTCTCAAATACTAGCNCTCCTACCCTGCTGCCACTCTGCCTTTGGCTTGTGTCTGCAACTGGTGCAAGAAAAAATTGTCTGAATTTTGACACTCCTGAACCAGCTGTAGGGCTATTATTTTATTATTTTATATTATATTGTATTTTATTTTATTTTAGTTCACTTCATTTCATTTAATTTTGGAACAGCTACCTGATTTATTTGAGAAGACATGTAAATGCTGCCTTATTTCAATTTTAATTATCTTTGGAAGAATCAAATTATTTGATTCGTTTTCACACATTTATAAAGTGAAATAATTTTCTGATCCACAACAGAACATTTAATAATCCTACAGGAAATGATATATGGTTCCTGAATGAACATGGAAAATACTTGTAAAATTCCCTTTACAAGTTTATAACAAAGTTAGTCTTTCTGGGCTGCTATATTAATATACACATAATAATGTGTGCAAATATGTAATATGCATCATTTATGCATTCTTACTTTACTGTAATCCACCATAGCACCCAAATCAAGTTCAAAGAAGAAATCCTGTCAGTCTGTAGGAAAGCCAGAGCTGGGGCTTTGCAGTCCCAGGCCGGCGGTGTTGCTGTGGAGAGGAGCAGCCCTGCCCTTGCCCTACTCCACAGGCTGGGATTTTGTTTCTGGATTTACTGCCAGTATAACAGAGCTGATAACACTCTGTTAGTGGAATAAACCACATGCCTGAAAATTTTTGTGCCTCTTCCTCTTCCTTTGCTCGCCCTGTGAATGCAACAGCAAATGGAGCAATGAGCCCCGTGTAGAAATCAGATTTGCTCCCTCAGCTCGTTATCAGAGCTGCCCATTGCATTCTGCCAGCTCGGCAGGTTCAGCTGGATCCGGCAGGCTCTGGGCTGTCACTCTGCTTTGTTCAGCTCCATTCTGCTGATTCCATGGGGTGTCTCTGTGCCAGGGGACATCAGCCTTGTGCATCTTCTCGTGGCTCTCAGCTGCAAACTCCTGGAGCAGTATGCTGTACACAGACAGCTCTGAAAAGAGGAAAAGAAGCCAAAATCAGCCTGTACTACTAGAAGTGAAGAAACAATTTAAGACTCTTGCTAAAATCCTTGGCCTTCTACCCCTCACCTGGCCTCTCTCTGGTAATACATCAGGTGATAAAGAGCAGGGACCTTCACCCCTGTGCTTGGAGTGCTGTTTCCTTCCTGCTGTTCCTGGTTTGATACTTTCAGCTGTCTATCATCCAGGCACCATAAGGTAATATAACAGGTCTCTGTCAGAAAGCCTGAAAGAACCATAAGAGTTGTTATGTGCAGTATCTTAAACTTTTTCTAATGAATTGCCTTTGTTTGTCCATTTGTTTTTGAACCCCTGTGGCATTTGTTTCTTAGCAGGACTTCTGAAATAGGCCAAATTTTACCTTGCTTTCTGTTTATTTATCCAAATTATGATGAAGGGTCTTGTAAAAGCAATTTGTGATCTTTGTGTATCATTCATAGCTTTTCTAAGATTGAGTCTTCATGAAAACTAATTAATAAAGATTAGCTTTTCTTATAGAGCATAAGACTCAAGTACATCTTGTTTTGTGATGTAGATAATCTCTCAATCTTGTTTTGGAGACTGGATCTTGTCACAGAGGTGCCACAGGCAATCTGTTCTGATTCACAGCCAGACTTGGATGATGATTAGGGGTGAAATCTTTCAGATAATTTTTATTTTCCCAGTTCTTACATTTGTCTACTTGCTCATTTGTTTACCTACCCTTGGTAGGTGAGAGTTCTGCAGCCTCTTTTGGCTTGAAGGACATAAAAGAAAACCTTATTTTAAAACACTTTTAAACTTTTGCTAACTTTAGCTGAAGAAAAATCTAGATCTACAGATAAATAATGTTAAAATATAGGTATTTAGTTGAAATGCATAAAGCTATATTGCCAATAATATAAAAAGTTGCCATAACACAGTGTAACATAATCCTTACATTTCCTTAAGATAATTCTTAATCTATAACATACCTGCTCTATTATTAAAAGATATTATTGGAACTTCAAAAAAAGGCTGGATTTTTAATTACTTTCAGTACTAAGAAACAAATACTTAATTTCATACTTAAACTTTTCTCAGCTGTGAAGTTGCTGGCAATGCTGTAGCTTTCAATTCATGGGAAAAAGGAAGACAGAGATCAAAGCTTCCTTATTCTTGAGGACTTTTATGATCAACTGTGCTTGGGCAACATCTGCTGTGTGTTTCAAACACTCTTGAGTGACATTTGCTTGAATGGGAGCCTATTTGGTTTTTTGTAAGGGTGAGCCAGGGACAATCTGATGCATTTGATTTTACTCAGATATCTGACCAAATTGAATCTCATTTTGTTTGCTAAAACAATGAGTTTTAGCAGAGGAGGGCTTTAGATGAAATCAAAGATGGTGTTCTTCTATCACATGAGAATATAAGATTTATGCCCATGCATTTCTTGTCTTTCTGGATCAAAACTCAACCAAACAAATAAGAATGTCTTGAGCTTTGGATTTGATCTCCCTTTCTGTCTGTGCCTTACCTTTTTGAATCAGTGAAGTACTTGTCAGTTCTTGAGGTTATGTCAATCCCATGTTAAGCTATGAGAAAGTTCTCCCAGTAAAAACAGTGTAGGGCTATGTAAGAGTGGAGCAGCTCTCCAGTGACAACTCAAGAATTACCTTCAGCAAAAGATTTTGCTTCGTCTTGACTTATGTACCTCCTTATTGGGCATTTTCACAAGTGAAATGCTTTCTACTGCTGACATTGAGTTATAGACTTGTTGGTTTGGCCACATCTTTCAGCAAGCCAGCAGGTACCTGCTGATGTGCTCTCAATAGATTGAGCTGCCTTTTGTCTATCATAAACCCCTTTAATGAGATCTGAAAAAAATCTCTCTGAAAAAAATAAGTTTATTTTATCCTTCCTTTAAAAGAGCAGGTTTTCTCACTAGGCTTGCAAGCAAGACCTGACTGATAAAACACTTTTCCATATGGGTTCTCTGCAGCCATTTAGTGCTGCATCCAATTTGCATGACCACTGCCAAGTACTTTGGTGCCCTACAAATGAGGACCAGGCCCTTCAAAGCTGAGACATAAGCCAAGACCAACCACATTTAGGAGGAAACCTGCATTTGCAAGCTGAAAATTAGCTCATGCAGTATATGTCATCATGGGGCAACACATTGGGCAGATTGGTGATAATGTGGAAGGTGGTCTAAAAGGCAGTAGGGAGTGGGAGAAATCCATGGAGAATCATGTCATTAGCTGTAGCATAAAGGTCTGACTCTTGCCAAATTCTCAGCATCTGTTTTTTAATACATCATATTTAGTCACTTCTTCTTTGTATCAGTATTTAGACAGTACCAGTGAGCAACTGAGGAGTAGCCAAGGTTGCCTTTCTGCAGATGAGCACAGCTGGATTGTGCCCTGCATGGCCAGGTGAAGCTCCACTGCAGCAACTATTCTAGCCCTGGGTTTTGTTGCCTATGCAGCCCCAGGGAGGGGAATGATGCCAGTGGGATGTCATTGTGGTGCCTCTGAGGCCACAGGGAGGATACCATGAAGAACAGCTGCAATACTAGAGAGAGAGCAGGGCTAATCAACACCCAAACCCAGGGCAGGGCAACAGCAAATGTGCTTTTACTTTCCAGCTGCACCTTGGATGGACTGTGGTCCAGCCTGTCTCGTTCCTTGCTGTGCTCTCACTGCCTAAGCAATACCTCTAAAATCCCCAACTAGCATGCTAAATATTTGCATGTCTTTCCAGGAGAATTAGATGTCAGTGTAGAATTATCTTAGAGGGAATGTAACCCCTCATTTATCTTAAACCTCACTCGTGGAACTCCAATGCAAATAGTGGCCCATGGTCTGTCAGTCAGTTGTGTTTTTTCTGGGTTTGTGACACTGGGTCTGGGCTGATACTTTGTCAGGTCACTTGAAAATACATGAATTCTACTTTTGTTCTGCAATGCCAGTGACCATCATCCTCCTGTTTCCCTCCCTCATACTTTCTGTTTCTATTTTGCTACATCTCTGCTGTTTTAGGGCAAACTTTCCATATGTTTTTGACTCCAGGAATTTGGTGTTTCAAAGGAATTGACACCAGTTCTTTGTGCAAAGAACCACTTAAGCTGAGATCTCTGTACAAGTCCAGAGATTGCTTTCCAAGTAAGAAATATGCAGGAAATATCTTTTGTTGGCAAGATTATGCCCACTACTGTTCTGGAGAGCTCATTCCCAATATTTTGCATTGGAAACTCTACAGAGTTAAAAGTTCTGCATCAGATCAGTTAGAAGAGAGGCTTTTCCTCATTTTTAGATGGGTATACTTTTTCTGCATTTCTTATGATGGGAGATATATAACTCCTCTGGCTTTAAGCATTTCGGCCTGTTGGAATGTGTCCTGCTTCTTTTTACAGGGATCTTTTTTCAATCCGACTGGTTTCTTGAACAAAAGTAAATACACAGTTTTGGCAGGAGGAACTAACGCTAGGGTGAAGTAAAGAAAGGATCTGTAGATGCAAGTCTCTTGCTGGTATGAAATTTGACCCAAAGTTTGTTTAGAAAGAACAATTTCTCCTGCTGACATATTTAGACAATTTACATCTGATTTTCAAGAGACTCTTTTCAGTACTGGGGGGTTAGCAGGCTTCATTTCTATGCCTGGCTCATGCTCAGTGTGAGTTTATGAGCAGCCTAAATAATTTAAACATAAAAAGCTTTGGCATTAATCACGACACATCAGCAAATATAAAAAATTGCCAAGTGTTCAGTATCAGCATGAATTACTGACTTCTGCAGGTCTGGCACCTCACGTATTATCTCACCCTTCAGAATGACTTGTGCTTGGAAACAAATCCTTGGGCAGCCTGAATCCTCAGGTGACACCCTCCTCCCCTGAGGATAGGGAGGAGCTGGATGAGGCCCTTGGCAGTGGGTGCTGCTCCTGGGTACAGGGAGCACCTGAGGCCTGGGAGCACAAAATATGGGGATCTGGAGCAGGGCCCATTGGGCAAAAGGTCTTTGAAGGAAAACATCTTTTTCTTATGCATTCTTGTATAGCACTGCTAAATCTAAGTGATGTTATTATCGACATTTAGAAATTTATTTATCATCTTTAAAATGGCAGCATATTTGCAGGTCTTCACAGGTGGTATTTATAGAAAAGTTTGACACTGACAACAACATTTCTCCATCCCACTGTTTCTTCTGAAAGAAACTTTTAATCATGGAAGTAGAATAACCTTTTCTCTATGAGAACAGTATTCATCCTATTCCAGTCATTCTCATAAATGAAGCTTTCAAGAAAGAAGAGATAAGACTTTTACTTCTGAATCAATAGGGACATTTTTGCCCCAAAAGTAAGTGGAACAGAACACAAGGCTGTATTCTTGCAAGTGGGATACTATTGAACCCCACTGAAGCAAGAATTCAGCCTTGGAAACAACTGAACCTTTTCAGATCTTGCTGTTAATCACTTTCAGTCTTTGATACAGAGGTATAACATTATTTTAAAACGATTTGTAAATATTTAGGGCTTGTTATACAACTTACATATTACAATGTGTACATTGTAAATTTAAGCTGATTTCAGGAGAGTTATTTTTATTATGCTCTTGAAGGACAAGTCCCCAGACACTGGAAAGGAAAATTTCCAAACTGTAATAATCTGTGGGAAGAAAAGGGAAGAACTTGAAAACTGTACTTAACTACTTAAAATTACCAGAACTGTGTGTTTCCCTGTGCTGGCTTGTGTGTGTGTGGTACTGCTTTGTTACAAGTTTATTGGTCTCTACCCCTAAGGCAGAAGTTGCTCTGATAAAGTGTGATATTGGTACTCTGCCCCTTTGGGACTTCCATTTTATGCTTGCAAGCATGAACTGAATGAGTTCACCCTCCTTGAAAAGCTTCATCTCCTTGGCAGCACCAAAGGGAGAAAAGATGTTGGGAATGCCTTTACAGAGGGCTGCTCTACTTCTGCATTCTCCTACCAGCCAAGACTTTGGAGTGACTGTGCTCTCTCTGTTCTTGCTGAATCATGGCACAGGCCTTGATGCTCCAGCCAGCCTTTTCCTGCATGGATAGAAACCACTCTGCCAGTTCTGACTTTTGATAATCACTGAGATGATTATAATGTTGGTAAATGTGAAATAAGCTCTTATGTTTGAGCAGCAGAGGACACTGAATCTACTTGTTGCTTTTTAAATAATATGAAGAAGGCTCTGACTACAGATGTTTCATGATCCGGCTGTTTCAATAGTACATCATGTTCATCAGGCACCTGGTTTTTAGATCATCTTTCCCTTCTTGCTGCATAGACAAACAGCTTTATCAAAGACGACTTTTGCATGCTGCTTGTTGTCAAGCATATCCCTGCAGGAGATGCCTGTAAGGTAAAGGTTTTAATTTATACAAAGTCCCTGTGGCTTAAAATGTAACAGGGCAGGTAAAAGGGTTCTACTTGATGAGTAATGGTTCTATTTGTTTTATGTCTTGATCATTGCCCAAAGTGAGGAGCTCCAATGTGCTCTCAGTGCCTTTTATTCTCTTGAAAAAATGTGTTGTGCTCCTCCTCTGATTTTAAGAGCCTCAATTACTTCTTCCAAGAACAGTGTATTAAACTGCTGGCTCCTAATCCAGATAGCTTAAAGACAGGTCCTTAGAGGACACAGTGCACATGTACTGGAGTTTGATATATCAATTTGTATGTCTTGGTGATGATTTTCAGAGTCCCACAGATAACCATGGCCTCAGTTTTGCAGTTCTGTGAACTGAAAGTGTGTGACCCACTTCAATCAAAGAATCTCCAGAGATGTGCTGCCATAAAGCTGAATCTGGACTGGTGTGTCCTGACTTGTGACACAGACAGCTATTGGCACACACAACACAGGGAGATGAGAGACCATTCCCATGAAGTTTGGTACAGAAATGTATGCTAACTAACAGAAAGCACTGACAGGACTTGTATCTGAAATCCCTCTTCCCTCCACTTTGAAAAACAGTGGAATAATGCAATGTTTGGATTTTCATTTTTAGAATACTCCTTGAACTTTTTGGATTTTACAGTCAAAACCAAGGCAGTAGCAGCCCAGCTGCAAGAGGGAAACCTTCAGTGGGAGGTGGTATCCTATTTAAGAGTGTTTCAGCTGCCGGTGTCCTTTGGGTAGAATTCTTAATTTTATCCTTTTGCTGTCATATTCCTTGATCTATTCCTGCTGTAAGGGATATTGTGGAGGCCTTTTAGCACAGCAAGGTGTTCTCAGAGTGGGCTCTCCTGTTATGGACAGTTTCCTATGTCTATTGTGAGTGGTTTGTGAAGTGGGAAGGTGAGAGGGGATAAGGATGGATAAGTGGACCCATGTCCAAGTATAATGAGGTTTTAGCTGTTGGAGGATTGATTGGTTACAACCAAATTAGCTATTTCAGTACTGATATAGCAGTAAATATTGGATGTGAAGTGAGTGTTGCTCTGAGGAGCTGCTGTGGTGACCCTTCAATTGATAGAAGCTGCAGGGCCATATTGGTACATTAAACTAGCAGAGGCTACTTGGAGTAATCTACAAAACGCAGCAACTGAGATATAATGGCCTCTGCTTGGAAAATGAAAAACTGCCACTTAAACAGCGTCACTGATGGATGCAAGAAAAACAGAACTGTTTGTAGGGCTGTGGAAGTGTCAGACTTTTTGAAGAAGGACAGACCATGGGGTATTTTTGTTTAGTCTGATCTTTTAAAAACACAATAGAGAAGACAGGCAGATGCTACCTTTCTGGTTTGGAAAATATGGTAAAAACAGGTAATGTGTTGGCATAGCTGCACTTCTGGAACACATTTCTGCATAGCAAAGCCACCCTACCTGCAGAGAAGCTTAATGGACAGCCCATTTCTGACAGTCAAAGCAATATATAGGAATCTGGTCTTAAATCCTGCTGGAAGAGCATCCCACATGGCAACTGTCCAGCTGTTATTTAATCAAATAGCTAATTAGCACCATGATGGTGATCAAGCAGCTGATTTTACACAGAGCAATAGGGTTTATATATTGTGCAATAGACTAAAACTTGGGGGTTTGTTTTGAAGCTTAGAGAAACTGAAAAAGCAAAAATGAGGATAGTTTGGAGGGGATCCAGGGTAACAGCGAGAGACAGGAAGCATTTGCTTTAGCTGCTCTGGGTTAAAGCTAGAACAGGTAGTGTTACAGTGTCTGCCTTGTGACAGAGAGCAGTGGTTTGGGTGTGTGTGTCAGCCCATTTCTGAGAAAAGCACTGGAGAGCTGTGTGTGAACTTCTTATTGCCTGTGCAAGAAGATAATGACTGACAAAATGTTGGAGTGCTAAAAATGGTGTTGAGTTGGCTTTGGCTGCAGAGTTGCTCCTTGGGTTTTGATGGAGCCCTGCAATCCCAGCCACTGAGCATGTGGTTTGCCTTGGAGCTCTTAACTCCCTCAGGATGCCTGAGGAAATGTTTATGTTACTTTATGGCTTACTGCTGCCACTCACAGTCACACAGCTGGTACAATGGGCACAGTGCAAGAAAAGAACAAGGCTGGGTTTGCCCATGAGCACGTTTTTGGTTTGCATTTTTCTCTAGTAGTAGAAAAAGATATTTCTGCTGCTGATAAATGACTGAAAACCAAAGACTACGTGGACTCTTACTTAGAAGATCCACAAAAGAAGTGAATCTCAGAGAAGTTGAGGAAGAATCTTCTGGAGTTCTCTTGCATAATCTTGCTTGTTTTTACATGTTGTATTTTGACATACACTGTGCTTTAGATGATTATTACCCTGCGTTGACTTTCAACTTTATGCCCAATACACTTCACCTGGAGCTGAATGTTTGAGCAAGTGAAATTCTGTCAAATCACTTGTGACTTGCACAGATCCAGTCCAAAGCTGTTTCCCTTCTGCCAAGCTCCATCCTTCAGTATGTCAAAAAACTTCATTGTTTTTATTCTTTTGGAAGGAAAGTTATTATTTTTCAGTAAAAAACAGCTGGGGTATTTAGGGAGAAAAACAGATAACTAGCCCTTTTGTCAGTTCTGACTGGGGAAATCTGGCTGCACACCTTTCTTTGCCTTATGTATATTCCCCAAGTTGCTATAATATGCCTCAGGATTTGAGAGCAGTGGGATCCTGAGGATATTCCTCTGCCATGAAAGCAGAGCTGTGCAGCAGCTGTTCTGGCCAAGCTGGCTTTGGAAGCTGTATGTGCTCATCACTTTCCTCTGCTAGGAGGCAGCTCTAATGTGGTGCAGCTTGGAGATAATGAATTTCCTGGGGACTGAGTTAGCTTTGGGATGTGTGGGTGCAGTCCCTGCTGAGCCTTCTAATCTGATGTCACACCAGATGGGTCAGAGCTCCCTGTGAAAACCCCATGAGGGGCCTTTGGTGACTCTTCCTTTCCAGGACCAGGGGTATTACAATCCTGTTTCATAAGGTCTGTAAATTTGTCAGCAGGTCTGGGAAATTTTGTGAGGTGCCTGACTTCCTTCTTGACTGTGAGACCCCAGCACAGGTTGCCCAGAGAAGCTGTGCATGTCCTTTCCTATAAGTGTTCAAGACCAGGTTGGATGGGGCTGGGAACAACCCAGTCCAGTGGTGACATGCCTGCCCATGGCAGGTTGGAACTAGATGATATTTAAGGTCCAACCCAAACCATTCAATGATTCTGTGGTTCCTCCATCTTGGCATCCTGAAGGGAGAAAATTTGTGAATTTGGGACAATAGCTCCTTTTCCTCAGTGGGCTGATCTTATTCCACACATAGAGTATGAGCCTTTATGTGTATACAGGAAGATTTTACCTGCCTGCCTAGTGGGGGAACCCTGCTCTTGTCTTTGCCTTCTGGAATCTATTCTGGGGTTCTCAAAAACAAATTTCTGTGGCCAGGGCTTGCATTAATTTGTTTCTGCCTGTGTATGGATAATTGTTGTAATACTGATTGGTACTATTCTAATAGTGATAAATCCTGAGTCTAACCAGAAAATGTAATACATAGAACAGAGTAAGTTCAAGTACCTAACTTCTGACAGGCCAAGAGCCCCAGTGGCTCTGTAAGAACATCCTAGGACTTCCAGGTGTGCTGAAAAGCTCACACTTCTCAGAATGAGGAAGGCTGGGAGAATACTAGCCTGGCAGCTGAACAGGGACTGAAGAGTTACCTGATTCCCTGCAGAAGGGGAGCAAAGGAGCCTGAGTTGGCCTGGTATGAGACAGAGTGGGGATAAAGACAACTGAGACATATAGGGAAGAATAGGTGAGGTGAGGTCCAGAGAGCCTAGAGCAGCTCCTCCCTGCTGGGAGGGAGAGGAGGATAAAGGGTTGAGTGCCTAGTGTGACAGAAGGTGCCTTCTTCCTTCTGTATATCTTCTCACATCCTGGAGAGCTGTGTCTCTGTGGATGGACAGCTGGTTGTAGAAAGCTTGTGCTTTCCCCTGAGAAGGGAAAAAAGCAGGTTGAACTATCCTTAATAGCTTCAATACACAGGTTTTCCACTCTGGAGGTTTCATCTGGAGCAAGCCAAGATAGGTTAAGATAGGATTGACTCTTGAGCTTCCCATGCATCAACAGATTGTCAAGTGGGAGAGAATTCCAGTGCTGGAGAGACCCCAGCATGGGCACACAGCTGAGCTCTGTGTGAGAGGTACAAGGACTTTCCACAGTCAGTATTGGCTTCCCTTTCCTCTTTGGTTGTAGAGCTCAGGCAGGGGAGTAGGCTCCAGCAAGGGAAATACAATATGCATGATATTAGATCTGAAATGTTCTCCAGAGGTTCTAGTCCTATACATTTCAAATGTGTATGCAGGTGCTGGGAAATTCTTATCTAAGTAGCCTGAACCTCTTATGTCTGAATTGTTGGGCTGGAGTCCTTGCAAAGTTGTTGAACATGGGAGTGAGATTTCTCGTGTGTCTGTGGCTGGCTACAAGATTTTTCATTCTAGGTACCACACAGTTCTAGAACAAGTAAATATACTTGTAATGTGTCAGAATAATCCAGTTCTCCACTTCTGCTTGTCAGAATCATTTGTAACAGGGAGTGCAGAGAGGAGCATCAATTCCCGAGCGGGAGCTGTGGCCGGGCTCCACCTGCTGCTGGTCGGGGCTCCCTGCACGGCGCCGCCTGCGAGCAACCGCAGCCGCCTCTCATCACATCCCTGCCATGTCCGCTCTCCTGTGCACCAAGTAAAAACCACGGCAAAAGGAAAACTGTGTCCTTCCTGCCCCTGAACTTGCTTTAGGGTTCTCTCTCGTGTGGGCGATGTAAATGTGCAGATCAGTTGTCACCTGTAAGTGTCAGGAATATTTGTACGAAGTGTCTGCTTCTGAAATCTGCCTGAGCTTTGGTTGTTAGCAGTCTGTCGCCAGAATTAAATTTTTGGGTTTCTGCCACTGGGTATGGAAAGATTAAAAAGCTGAGTTCAGTATGTTTTGCAGCATCAGTCAGTGTTTTTAATAAGTGCTGTTAAATAATATTATTTGGTCTTAAACTGCTGTAGTTCACTGCAAATATTCTTCAGAAGTGCTCATAAAAGACTTGGTGCTGAGTAAGAGACAAGCTAAAGAGGAAAACGAGGTAAAATTAATAATTCTTGTGCCAGTGTGGTTTTGCCAAAAAGGAAAATTGTCCTTAAATGTTAACAATTACTCCTTCTTAGGGAACTCCATGATGCTTGCTTTACAGTTCAGGCTTTGTGCTTACTCACATGAGATGTGCTTTCCAGTTTGATTTCTTATCAACTCCTTCTGCTGTCTCTGCATGGAGTATTAGGACTCTGGATTATGAGTTTGGAAGCTGTGTAAACTAGGTTGATGCATTGAGCAATAAATGTTATTTCAGACCACAAAGTGGCAGCATAAGCAATTTTATTCTCTCCCTCCCTCATTCAGATTTCTTTATTATGCTACATTGTTCTTTTAATCATAAGCAGAGTGCTTAATGGTAGCAGACTTGGCTGTAGACACCACAGTCAGGTGCTGGCTGGGCAGCTCACATATAGCTCAGGACTGAAATATTTTCTAAGCACTCACACTTGTTCTTCCAGTTCTGGGACTTGTTTGGGCAGAAATTTCTGCTTCAGTGAGGTTCTGTATTCCTTTCTTCAGGGCTACTAGTGAACAGGATGAAATGTTCACACTTAGTATTCTTTGAGATGGACTTGGGCTTTGAATCCAGCTTTTAACAAAGGAAAGGCTGGTGCATTAAACTCTAAAGTACACAGCTTTCTCAAATACTGTTTTTGAAGGGGAACATCCCCTCTCTTTCTCCCCACTCCCAAACCAGAATATGTGCAAAGTGGGAAAGGCTGAATATGTCTATCATTGGAGGCAACTTATGTTCATTAAGAAAAGTGAATACCCTTTGCCTCATGTCTTTTGTACCAATCAAATAACTCATTCCAATGTTGAGAATTAGGACATGACAAACCATGTAGAATGGCAAACCATAAATATTCTTGTTGTCTTACTACTCTCTGCTCCCAGTCCCTTTTATATTTTCCTGTTTTCTGAAGTATGAGACACTTGTTCCTGGTTAAAGAACCCTCTGTCCCCTGTGCTGTCACAGCGCATTCCAGTCTCTGCAGTGACCAAGTGCTACAGCAAAAGCTTTCCCTGGAGAAAAGAAAGGAGAGTGGGATGAGTGAGAGGTTCTGGAGTGAAGTGCATCACTCCCACCCCTAAGCTTTAGTCTTTATTTGGTGTTGAGAATTTTCAATTTTATCTTCTGATGCTTCAGCATATCCTCTTTAGATATTCTCATTATCTCCTGAAATTTCCCTGAGATCAGACAGATTATCTTATCCCCTGTCCATGTTTCCAGGAGAAAAGGGGGCTGTGGGTCAGCCTGAACACTGTAACACCCTGTTGGGAATGGTGGTGCAGGTGATCAAACAATTATACCACAGAAGGAATTAGGTTTTCTTTCCTGCTGCACTTACCTTACATTTCCATTTCTCAGTTGAATCTATACCATTTATTTTATAATCTCCAGTCTAAACAAATACTTCAATTCAAGTGGTTTAAAGATTTGACTTTATTCCCTGAATAAATTAATATCAACAATTAATTAGTATAACTTTTTTAATAAACCACAGTTGGGGCTACGATTGCTTTTTGTCCTTGACCAGTAAAGCTATGTTTCTACTAATTTTGAGCCCTTGCCAATGCAATTCTGTTGCCTAAGAAAACCTAACTTTCAGAACCCTGGCTTTGCATAAAGAAGTTATGCAAAGAGCAGCTTTGCAAAAACCCGTGTTGGGAGTTTATTAACCACAGGAATTTTAAGTTTTTGTTGCATTTTCATATAATCTCAAACTTCTAAGGTTTCCAAGGAACTGGGCAAATACCTTTAGCTCAGCTCAAAAGTAAAACCACAACTGCAGTGCCTCAGAGGGAGCTAAACATCTCTCAGGGGCTGGAGGATGAGAGCTGAAGGATGGTTTCCAGAGACCAGGCAGCTGCACTTTGCTTTTATTCAGTTCCTGGTTAGGAACACAGAGGCGGCCAAGAGCAAAGAGTAACAAAGACAGCAGTCCATAAACGTGGAGAGGAGAATGTCCTTATCAGCTTGCAAAAGCCCCATTTGGAGACAAACTTTCCATGGAGACTGCTGCTGTGAATAGAGCAGATTACTCTTCTGTTTCTTGAGTATCTGTACTAAGCAGGGGTAAATCAAACCACAGGGGTGTTGGCCTTACTTGTTTAGTTGGATTAATTTAGATCTGGTCTGTGGATATGGTTCCCCAGGGCCAAAAATAGTTCCTGGCAGGCCTCATTCCAGAGTGGTGGGGAGCAGGAAGATGCCATGAACCTCCTCCAGGGGCATCAGCTCACTGACAGCCCCGTGGGGCAAAATAGGGCTGAGTTCAGAGCATGTCACCTCTTGTACCATGCCAAGTGATGAGTCTGTGTCTAAGCAGTTTCCTCTGATTCATCACTGCTTTTTGCTCTAGGCTAAAGATAGTCCTTCATACAGAAGCTCAATTTGAAGATAAAAAGTTGTTTGCCTTTCTCTCTGGTTGCTTTTTAGCTGCTGCTGTTCATCTTCTAGCAGTTGTCACCAGCTGCTAGTTTCTCTCCTGTCCCCACCCTTATCACTTTCTTCCTTGCCTTCTCTGAAGGGTTCACCTGTGAGGAACTCCCTTAATTTCCTAGAGCTGATTACACAGTGCTTCTCACTGAGAAACACAACCACAAATCTAGTTTAAAATTACCATGGAGCAACTCCTCTGCATATAAAGATGAGGTACAAATGTAGGATTTTCTCTTTATCATGGATAGATGGAAGCATTCAATCTTCCATTAATCATAGGTCTTCCTATGAAGAATCCCTGGTTCAGAGGCTCTGTTGTTTACGACTGAAAATTGCATGATGAAACTCCTGAAGGGCACTTCCTGTGATTCAGGGCTCTGCGCATGAATGATTGAGAGGCAGAAACTTTGGGAAGAGCATTGGTAGATTCCATGCATTTGTGTGGTGTTTGTAAGAAATGGATGGCTTTGCATATGGAATGTGGATAAAGCTGCTTAAAGACAGGGCACAGCTTTAGATCTTCAGGTTTCAGAGAAACTGTGGAAATTTGCAGTAGCAAAAAATACGGCTTAGAGTGCCTTTATTTGAGGCAGTGGCAGAGGCATTGAAGAATGTAGAGGCACTTTTAAGAGTAATGTCTGACAGAAAGATGCACTCCAACCTTTCCACATTTGTGCTTAGGATTGGATTATATATCTGAGGTTTCTTGAAACTTTCTGTCTGACAACAACCTATTGTGTCTTTATTATATTTATCCTTTAAAAAACTCTGTCTTGTGGAGTAAGGGTAAGTCACTATTCTAGCAGAAGAGAAACCAAGATATAATAAATGCACTCAAACAGTTTTTTCAATGATGCTATCAAAATAGGAAGCTGCATTTTGCATCACAGACTTCAATATGAAAAGTCTAAAACCCAAGGACTTTACACAAAAAACAAAGAAAAAAAGTAAGGAGAGCTAACAAAAACTCACCAAGCATCTTTTGAAAAGTGGAAGGTATATCCTTTTTTTTTTTTTTTGACAGGGATTCAAATGTTAGGATCCACATTGGGATAAAATGCTTTTGAAGAGATTGAGGAGTAACTATAGTGCCAAAAAATTAATATTTCTGTAAAATAATCCTTAAGAAAATATGTACTTAATATTGATTTAAGTATATATTGATCTAAGTAAATTTATATAAGTGAATATGTCTAAAAGTATACTGTGGCATGATTTATAAAGTTTATGCTGTGTTTGGTTAGTGTTGTGGATTCATTGTGGTAATTCACATTGGATTACTACACAAGGGTTATAAATAAGATGTGCTTCCCTCAGTGAGCTGTCCTGATTAATTATTAGTAAGGCAGTAATTGATTTGGCAATATTCCCTGTTATTGCTGAGTAGCATCCAATTTTTCCTTGTGTTTGCACTGTTGTGGCTTAAAATTTGTATGACACAACTAGATGCCAAGTCAGCACATGCTTTCAGTCTGCCTTTATAATGTGGTGCCAGGCTTCTCTTGCTTTTATAGGAAAGAAATAAAAAATAGGTACATGTTTACTTACTGGGGTGGGAAGGCTCTCACACTTGTTTCCCAAGAGCTTTTTTCCCAAGTAGTCACAACTTAGAGCACAGTCCTATCTTGCAATACTTAATTGTGTTGAGCTGTTGGAGCTTTTAAGGCTGCTTGAGAAAGGTAATTTCATTCGGCTCCCAGTCTGTGAGGGTCCAATTGTCTCCTCTTCCTGGGCCATGCCCTCCTGAGCAGCAGGAAACATTTTGGCACTTATCAATGCATACACTAAGTTTTCTGCAAAGCAGAATCTTGACTTTAATCTTCTCAACACTCTGGAAGTAGAGATGTTCTTGAAGCCTTTCTAGCCTTGTCCCAGCTAGAGAAGTTAACCAGATCCTCAAGCATGGTGATTGAAGGAGTGAACCTTAATCCCTGGGCTTCTCACTCTTGCACAATGGCATTGTGAGTCAAAAAGAGGGAAAGAAAAGGTATCTGATCACTTTGGAGACACAAATCCCCATGTACACATGGGTAATCAGCCTTTTCCAAGCCTGAAAACTGCCTCCAGCCTCTGACTTCTCCTGGTTTGAGAATAGAAGGAATGTACTTGGATCTGGCGCTCTACAGGAAATGTGTTTCATCTCTCTAATTTTGGCTTGGTGCACAGATAAGATTTTTTTTCTCAAATGAAAAGAATGACCCCATACATTTCAGATATGTGAAACTTCTAATAGCAGAGCTCTGAAAAGAAATGTTGCAGGATACATGGCACATATCTTGCCATCTTCTGTGAGTTCTAGCTAGAACTTTATGGCCAAGGACTTGTTAAAAAATCCAGCATCTGTGGAAATGAACACTTTCAAGTTTCATCTTGAAAGTTTTATCTTAATTCCTCATGCTTGTTTTACACCACATTAGATGAAGTTGACAGTACAAATTCTGCAGGTTTATCTTTGATAAGGTAAGAGTCCAATGTACACTTGACCACACAGATCTCAGAATCACCCCCACACTGGGGACCAACTGAGTTCAAGTGGCCACTGATCTTTCTATCAAACTTGTTCACCTTTATATTAATTTCCATATTAATATCATCTTATTTTGGAGTTTAACTTCTGTCTCTTACACTATAGAGAATACCTTACACTAGAGAATACCTTCTAGCTATCTACCTTACCCTCTCCCTCTTATCTTTTTTCATCTTTTTCATTCTCTTTTTCTTTCTCTCTCTTTTGACACTGTGGGTTTTTTCCTGGGAAAACATTAAATAAATTGTTGGTCTGTAGAGTGTGAAAGAAATACTGTTTTTTCTGTTTTCCATAATGGGTCACTGAGTAAGGCTGAACAGTGAAGCTCTTTTATCTTTATTTTACCTCATGAAAAAACCCAAACAGGAAGATCTTCAGGTTTACCCCCAAACCATTACCATTCATCAAAATATCTGCACAACGACATCTAAAATATTTCCCTTCTATGACCAGCTTTTGGCACTTGAATGTTTAAATGTTATCCCTTAATATTTCAGTACTACAGCCTCTGCAGCTGCTATGAGGGCAGCTACCATTCCTTCATGGACAGGAGTTTTTTTCAGCTTCTTGACACTTAAAGTTGTAAAGGAGAAATATATACGTATGTACAATGGAAGAAAGACACAAGGATATCCTGGAGATCCTGGGTGCACACCCAGTAATGGTTATATCTTTAAAAAAATTAATCTATTTCTGTTATCCTCTTATTTCAAAGGACAGTGAATACCAATGGATTAGCACTCACCCCGTGTCTGTGCTACAGACAGAAGCATTATGGCAAAACATGTAGCAAGCCAAGGTAGTGCTGCAAATCTGGCCAAGTCCACTTGAATTTGTGTTCTTTAAATTACCTTGGGTCCCAGAGGAGAGGTTAAATCAGAACATTGTTTATCTCAGCTTGGTACAGAGAGCTGAGCAGTGAAGCAGACAGAGAATTCTGCTTTGGAAAGAAACCATATATTCCAGTGACTAATGAACACCAAAGAGGGCAAGGGTAAAAGTAGCAATTAGGACATGGGAAAATGTGTGGCTCATTTTGGAGTTAGAGGCTTCGCTTGTACCTAGCTCAGTGCTGCAAGCTTGGTGCAAATCTCACTGCAGAGTAACAAACCTGAATATTTGCTTTACCTGAATTTATGATCATATTCCTAACACCATAGGCATTTCAGTTGAACACCTCCATAAAATTGTGCAAGGATCCTTGGTAAAAACAGCCCTCTAGCAATATCCTCATAATTCTTTTTTGGTTTTGTAGAAGTAAAAGAAAGGTCTTCTCCCAGTGCAGGTGGTCTTTCAGCCATTCCCAGCACTGCAGACTCACACTTCTTGTAAGGTGTACTCACTTCAGAAACCGAGAAGTGCCTGATGAGTAATGAGCAGGATTTTCTCACAACTTCTAGGTAGGACTGTAGGAGTCACAATCTGCCTGCCTCATCAGAGAGCCTTTCTAGTGAGCAGCATGCTTATGGTGATAGCTCAGTGAAACACTGCTGGTGGCTGATTAGTGTTTTGCTAGAGCCCTCATTTGCATCCAGTTTGTCATGCTGTCTGTCTCTCTGAGGTGTCTAATGATCACTTGGCACACTGGGCCCAGCAGCCACTGAAGAACTGGGACAACAGTCTTCTTCATCCAAGGAGGTAGGTAGAAATAGAATTAATACAATTCCTCCTCAGCAGTAATTAGTGGTATCAGCTCTTATGCTGCCTGAGCCTGATCCATTATTTGCTTACTGTTAGCAAGGAGAAAGATGAAGGTGGATTGCATGTGAAGGTGGTTCCTGTCACCTTTGTTTGATGCAGTGACACCAGATTGAATTACTGCATTAGGCAGATAAATCATTTAACAGATACAGATCTTCATTGCAATGTAACATTCCTGGGAGCCAGCTCCATGTATTTACAGTCTTAAAACTGAAGGAATTCTTGCAATTACAAAATAGTTGAGGCAGGTTTTCAGTTCAGACTGTTGAACTGATAAGGTGCTGTAGCAGCTCCTGGATTTATGGCAATGTAGGCATTTCTGAACTGTAAGCAATAGAACTGACCTCCTCTTGTGCTGCCCTTCATTGCCAGCTGGGGAGAAACCACAACAGCTGTGAATGTGGGAATTGGTCTTCTTTCTAGGAGGTTTAGATCATTAATATTAAATACTTTGATACCTTACAAGAAAAGCTTTGTGGGACTGCAGTAACACATCCTGCTGTGGTGTCATGTTCCTAGTGTTACTGCTCCTCTATTAAATATCACAATCATTTAGTGATGAAAATAATTCTGTGATGAAAAAATAATTTTGCATAAAATTAACAAGAGCACACTTGGAGAAGGCTGCCATTGTACCTAGATCTCAATAAACACTGGGAGCTGGAATAAACAAACAAGCCCATAGAGACCAACTCTATAGTTTGCATTTTACCAATCCCTTGTCTTGGTGACTACAGCTCACTAGGAACAAAGTTCAGCTCCTGCTGAAAACAGTGGGATTTAAAAAGGGAGATCCTGACAAGATCTAGAGTGATATATGTGTACCTATAGAGAGTTATATGTATATTTCTAATTTAAAAGCATAAATTGTGCAGCTCAGCAAAGCAGGACTTGTTCGTCAAGAGTATTGGGCACTGGAAACTTCATCTACAATCCCTTTGAGTTTGTCCATTTTTCTGGCTGATCTGAGTTTTCTTGGCTTTAAGTCATTGGTTTTTCTGGTTTATATTCCAATACCACATTTTACACCTGATGACTGTCTGTCTTAGGGAAACATGCACATAGATGTGTGTCATGGCTGGCTCAGGTAACCCAATACCTCTGTACCTGATTAAACCTGAAAGCACTCAATAAATGTTTCATTCTCAAAGGCTAGCAAGTACTTCACTCCTTGACTGTTGAATTCAGACAGGCAATAAATGGGAAAAGCAGACAGCAAAACATTAGTCTATACCATGGGCAGAGGAGTTATATGCCTCAGATATTTTTTTATACAATTTAAAATGAAGAAAACCGTGGTATTAGCCTGTAGATACTCTGTCATCCTGTCACCACAGAGACTGCAGTGCTTCTCAGAGAATTAACTACATTGGAAGGAGAATATGCTTGCTGGGAACCTTGACATGAGCATCTCCAAAAACCAACAGCTCTCTCAGAAGGCTTAAATCTGGCACAGGGGAATATTTATAATAATTTTGACATGGCATCCAGGAGAAGCTTCACGCATTTTTCCACATCCCACAAACACAAGGGAGTTTTTTGTCAAGCTGTGAAAGTAGCCAATACGGAAACAAATTTTGGTCTGGGCAGATCTTTTGTTTTTAGGGCTCTAAAAGTACTTGGCCTCAAAGTTGCACTAATAGAAAAGGTTTATCTAATTGTAGATCCTGGTATAAATTGATACAACAGGCTGCCCAGCTCCCTGCCATCTGGAATGCTACTGGGAGCCACAATAAACTGCAGGGTGGTAATTCTTTCAGCTAATGTCCAATAAATAGGGGGTTTGGCCTCATGGCAAATCAGACTCTTAATTTTAGTCTGAGACTTCTTGACTAAGAAAGCTCTGTTGCTATTACAAGTCACATGGAATCCTAACACTATTTAGAGAAATGATCTTTTTGATTCTTGAGCAGGAATACATAATATTAACAGGGTTGGTTTGGAATAGATCATAATGATCTTGCAAATACTACTCATGTGCTGTGTCTTGGAACAAAGACCCAGGAGAGCACAATCCCTTTCTCCATTGCTCTGAAATGTGCATGAGTGCTGGCTGGATGTGATGGCATTTGGTACTGAATCTGTCTTCCCTAAGGCTACCCAACACTGAGAGCAGAGGCACAGAGACATTTCTTAAAATAACAGGCTCAGCTGATGTGAAACCCGTATTCTGGCTTCTATAATTATTGAGTAGGTAATGCAGCAAACTAAGATGGGAAATGGCTCAGAGTTTGTCCTGCAGAAGACAGGGAGATGTGGTCAGGATTTTTTCAGCAGTGCATTGATAACCCATTGAGATCCAAATGTCCTTCATTTGTTGGCAAAGTGAAGAGCTTGCTCCACAGCCAAACTGCTTGAAGGACAGACTTCTGCAGTGGTGAGGCTGCATGGAATACCTGGGATTACTGGGCCAGAACTGGAGAAATGCTTCTAACACCACTACCAGCTTGTGGAAATGTGCAATTTACAACCAAAGGCACTGTAGATACATCCTGCGACAATTCCAAATGGCATTTAAATCCATCTCCCAAAACTAATTTGCTGAAATGGGGAAAGCAGGCAAAATAAAGAAGATTACAAAAGAGAACATAATTAAATCAATTAAAAAATAAGTGCAGACTTTTCAGTGAAATGTGCTGTGATAAACATATCCATGTGAAAATTTTCATGTCCAGGAAGTCCTGTAGATGTACAAGCTAGTGTAAATCACATTTTCGGCCAATGTGACATCCAGTCTCTATGAGTTGCCCTTGCCTGATCATTTTATAGTCATGAGCCTTGTTTAGTATGGTCAGACACCATAGAGCTGGAAATCTTTAAAAGGAAAGGTGGTGTTCTTCAATTTCCTTTCACAAACTTATAAAATCCTAGCACCTTATTTCCAGGCAGGGCAAAGAAACAGCTGTGTTCTTGGTCATAATCATTGTCAGCAGAAGTAATGCACTTCTGTGTGTTTCTGGTTTCTCTAGCCCAAGTGTGATGTTTCCTGATACTAAGTGTGCAATCACTCTTGGAACAGGAACAGAACTGGGTCAGCAATGACAGAGAAAACACCTCTTTATGCAGGGCAGCTGTAATTAGTATTGAAAACTTCATGTTCAGTCACACCAATGCAGGGCAAAGTAATGGTTACAGAAAGAAACTTGACTAAAATACCATGTTTGTTATTCAAGCTGAGTTTTTTTCTTCTTTGTAATGTAATATGTTTGTTTATATTCCCAAGTGAACAGTTTGGGGTATGATGGAAAGCAGTAATGTCTCATCTGCTTGCTTGGGTTTGTCTTGTGGCATCCTGGTTTGTAGATTTGAAGTTTAAGAACGGCAGCGTTTCTAATCTTACCCAAAGATTTTGCATATTTCTGTCCCCCCAGGATTCTGATCATGCTGAGGTGCTTTAGCCATGTTTTCACAGTGAGGTCAGAGTAACTGAGGCAGAGGTGTAGCCAGCCCTTGCTCAGTGTGGTGCTGTCAAGGAGCCCCTGAATGCTGATTCCTCGGCTCACAGTGCTGCTCCTGAGGCTGGGGAGCTCTCAGCAGTGGCAGCCTGTGTGGATTGTGTGGGCACTGCTAGCACTTGTATCAGTGGGGTTGGTCACATCAGCAGGATGTCCACGGATTTGGAGTCAGACCCAGGTCAGATGGCACATGTTTGACCCAATACAGTGCAGAGAGTGAGAGCTCTTGATTTGAATAGTTCACACAAGGTCACTCTGCAATATATTTCCTCTTAACCCAACCTGATTCCTTTACTTGACTTTCCATAGTTCCCAACAAAAAGTTTTGAATATTCATTTTTATAGGCAAGTTTTCCAAAGAAGGCACCAAGATTCAGGTCTCCACGTTTAAAAATATGTCCTTTAGTTTCATAAAGGAGGTTGCCTTTTGGCATCATCCTGTTTGAATTTGTTTCCTCCTTTGTGAAGTTAGAAAAAAGCAGCTGCAGTGGAGAGATGGATTTGTAGTGTGCTCCAGTTAGCTCAATATCCTGTCCAGGAAGAAGTATAAAGTTATGGCAAACATATTGTGAAGCTTCTCCTGAGCATTCTGTCTGCTCTTCTCCAGTCAGAGAGGCCTTTTAAATAGGATTGTTGTTAAATGTAGGGCTGTTTGTCAAGAGCTGGGCTGGCATCAGCTTTGGATTACCTTTGGATTACAATGTTTGTTTTCAGAAGCAGAAATGGGGGAAGGCAATTGGGTTGGTGAGCTGCTGAAGGGGGCATGGGATGCTGAATTCTTAGCTTTCCATCCTGGCTTTGTTGTGTTTACTGTCAAAAGCAGATCACATCATGTCTCTGAGCTCCCTATTCTGTGTGAAAAGGGGAGTACTGACTTAGGGTGGAATGAAGCATGGTGTGAAGATGCTTGATATGTTAAATAATGTCTTGTTCTTTTCAGAAGCAGATCTGTAACAGTAGGATTCAGAGTCCATCCCCACTACAAGATTATTCTTCTAGGTAATCTAATCTTTTAGGAAAGGAAACTTGTCTTCACAGTCTTCCAACAGGCATGAACAGTACTTTCCACTAAAGAAAAATCCTTAAAAATGTATGATGTTGCTGAAACTTCATAATACTATTCTTAATAGTATATTATTATTTTAATATACTATAAATAAAATAATATATAATAACACTATTAATATACCATTAATATTAATGCTATTCTAGAATATTGATATTATCTAATAATATTAGTGTATTTCACTGATAGTTTTGTCCATCTCTAATAAAGAGCTCTTAGGAGTTCTAATCACAGGATTTCAGACAAAAACCTTGTGACTGCAACACAACTGTACACTGGAGTGTTCTGAGGAAAGCCATTAAGGCACTCGGGTATTTTAAATTTTGTGTAGTTTTTTGGGATGTTTACCTTCAGCTCTTTTTTTCATTTAGCTTACTGCCTTCAAGTCAGCTGACCCCAAAAGTACAGAGGACACAGAAAATATTGTGTGGGAAGAGAGTGGGTAAAGTTTAGGGTTCTCTTATGAAAATAACCAAAATCTGTGCAATTACAGAATCACAGAATAAGCTGATTTGGAAGGGATCCTCAAGGATCATTGGGTCCAACTCCTGGCCCCACATAGCACCATCCCCCAGTCACAATTAATTTCTGTACAGTAAATCTGACTGCTAAAAATGGGTCTGAGACTCTCCAGATTAATTTTAACCTAAATCCTCCTTTAATAAATTGCTGGGACAATACTTTTTAAACCTCTTAAAGTTCAAGTCTTTGAAAAATGCAAAAGCTTTTAAGTATTTCAGCATTCCAGCTCCACCTAAGGTTGTTTTGTGACCAAGACTTTACTGGAAAAGTGAACATGTTCCTATTAAAGGACATAGTAAGGCAGTGGGTAAGGTATAAATAAATTTGTGAGCTTCTCCAGTGTTGCTCAGGAATAATTTTTAGCCAAATAATGTTTTTAATGTTGTCATTATTACAGAATTGATCAGTGCTCCTGACCAACTAATGGAGTTGGCTGGCTCATTAGGAAAGGGTATCACCTTGGCCTGTGTAGGGATTTGCTGCAGAGAACCATTTACTTCTGATTGCAGGATAGAGTGCACAGACACCTCAGGTCTCTTTGGCTGGGATACACCAGACACCCACAAAAATATGAAAAAAGGCTAAAAATCATTTCTTGGTACCACACATATTCACAAACATGCAGGGCAATGAAGCCATATTCCCCTTTTCATTATCTTTTCTGTAACACATAACTTGCAGTGTTTCCAGTTGTACCTCCTATGTGATTTCTGAAAAAAGCTGTAAACTTTAGGCAGCTGCAGACTCCATCCTGAGAAAGAATTGCTCATACAAAAGTCCTTCAAGGGTTGTGCTGCTCTTCCATGCTGTGGGACTGTTGTCTGTCACTGCTGCTCTGGTCCTGCACACTCACATATGTCCTGGTAACATGGGGGGATTGTTTTGCTGTGAACATTTTGTTGTTAATTATTGCAAGCAACGTGTGTAAAACCATTAAACCTGATGTTTATGTTTGATTTCCAGTAAATATTTGACAAACTTTAGTTTTGGGGCATTCAACAAACACTTCCCAGCAGGGGAGACACTCCTTCCGTATCATCTTATTTCCTTCCCATTTAATTTTCTCTTTTACTCACCTGTCCCTGCCCTTGCTGCCTGCATGGGAGGAGCACTGTATTTCCTGCCCTGCCAGACAGCCTGGGCTGGAAGGCAGGAGTCTTTTGGGTGGCAAGTTCAGAGGCAGTGGGAATACCAGTGGAACTTAAGCAGCAGTGGCATTGAAGACTGGGGAGTTCCCATTGCATCTTGCTGGAAGTTTTAACTCCTGGAACTGTGAAATCTCTCCGGTTCCTCATGTCAGTGGCTGATGGTGAGATTTGGCTGATATAGATGACTGAAACCTGAAGATTCTCAGAGGACTCTTCTTTCACTTTGGATGTGAAAGGTCAAAGGATTTTTTACAAACTTGATTTCAGCTACCTCCTTTGAAGAAAAAATGAAGAAGACTTCAGAGCACATTAAGTCCAGACAGAGCATGGCTTTACAGAGGTTCCAATTCAGGCAGCAGGAACAAATGCCAGGTGAAACTCTTAAAACCTTTGCTTTGGCACTGCAAGAATTGGCATCAGCCTGTGCTTTTGGCTGTTGGCAGGAAGAGCTGGTCCTGCATCGGCTCATTGACAAAGCAGCAGACCGGCGAATTCAGGAGAAGCTCTTGATGGAACTTGATGCCTTGAGTCTGGCCCAGGCAGTGGAACTGGGATCACAGATGGAGGGAGTGTTACAGAAAACTTGCCCTGGGTTTATTTCAGTTCTGACAAAGCAGTGGGGAAACTGCAGCAGCACTAGTAACATTTGGAAAATAAGAAATTATAATTGCTGTAATCAATGGTACTGCTGGAGACAGAGAAAACCTCCTGCCCTCACAACAAAATATGATCAAGAGAAGCAAAATCAGTTCATTCCATTTTGTCACAGCCCAACATCATCTGCACCAGTTATGAGGAGACAGCACTTGGGCTGGCAAGTGAGATGTCCTTCCACTTCAAATACAGCCCTCAGGAGAGCCAGGAATATCCAGGTAGGCTGCTGATTGCAAAGGGCCTGGGACAGAGAGACAGAAAACTGGGCACAGGCACCCGGGCCCTGACCATTCAAGCTGTGGGTCTGTTTATGCAGAACCCTAACTCTCAGCTAAGCCACAGTCCTCCAGGTTACACTGCAGTACTTGAGCATTTAATTGGAAAACTTTCCTCTCTGGAATGAAGATGTTCCATTGTTACATGCTTGACTTTTGTTTCTTTCTCTTTTGTAAGACTTAAATCTTGCATGAAGGCTTTTGGTGAGGTATTAACAATTCTAAGGGCAGTGTCTGCATTGGGTTTGGCATATGGATGTGTTGGCTGGAGGCTTCTGCTAAAGGGCCTGACAGGGAAGTTATGTTATAAATTGAGTTTTCAGATTGGTACTAAAGGAAGCCTGAAGAAAATTTTCACTGCCTGAAGAAAATTTTCTTAACCATTTATAACACATAGGTATAGAACTTAATTCTGTGAGAGCTTAGATTTGTAGAAACCTTCACTGCTCCATAGTCACTGTGCCTTGGAATGGTTGTGTAATGGAGTATCAGATTCAGACAGGTATCTGTAAATAAAGATCATAAAGAATGACATATAAGATGGGGACAGGCCAATGGGCATCATAGATGTCGTATCTATATCTGAGGTCCTGTCAAATAACATTGAATCAAAGAAGTTCTGCTGTAACATCTCTCTCTCTATAGTATTCTGCTCTATTTTAGTCTAAACTTCCTACTTCAGTATAGTGTCAAAGCAGAATCAGTTCCTAGTTCTCTTTTTTCCTTTTTAAATTTTTTTCCCTTTTTTGTGTGTATGTGTTTAGCTTGGTTGGTTGGTTTTCTTTATTTTTCATTAAAGAAGTTATTTCATCATCTTCGATTCTGATAATCACCCTCTATTTGATTTCTCTCTGATAGATCAGCAGATCTAACCATTTGTGTAAGATCATGTAACAGGGTTAGGAAGAAAAGAAACAATGATAAAGAAATTTGATAGAGCCAGATTCAGTAAAAGGACAAATGTGAGAAGAAATGATAGTAAAGTAAGAGGACAGAAAGCAGAGTCTATGTGGAATTAGGCTCTTTTTAAACAAGGTGATCATCTCTGGGCTGCACAGAAGCAAGCTGAAATAGTTCCTCGCTAAAGAGTAAGAGGAAATATGGTTTGTGAATGGTTTGAAGACAGTTCTCCCAGTGCTTCTTACTTTTTCCTTGATGAATTTTGCCAGGAGCTGAACAGACAAACTGCATTCCCATGGGCTGCCCTGCTTTCCCCAAGGCAATTATTTGTGATTAGCTACCATCATGTAATTAAATGTTTAGATTGTCCTGAACAATTGAATGTTGTACATCTAATGCCTGTTATTAGTGCTATTCCTGATAGCTAATGAAAACATTATTGAGGCTAAAAATGTACTTTTTGTGTATCCAATACTGAAGCAGTGAAAAGGCTGAAGGGAAATGAGCTCTAGTGAGAAGTACTCTGACCTGAGGCAGTGCCAGCAGGATCTTTAAAGACTTGAAAATGTATGATTTACATCTTTTTGTTTCCTTTTAAATGTCACTTGATCTTTGTGGTTAAAAGCAAAACTGAGCCCTGTTTTGTTAACCAAAGTTTACAGCTTTTTGGATGTTCATGCAGATCTGTATGCCATTTTTCTTGAACTGACCTTAAGAAAGTATGAAATGCAACACAGCTTTTGCAAGATATTTTTCTGATCTTGTGATGGTTTTAAGCCAGTGCTGTGCCAAGCAAAATCATTAGGTGGAAGGCTATAGTTACTGTATTCCTGATTCCATGGTGCTGAAAGCTGGATTTTGGCTTAAAAGGCATATTTCTCTGATCTGATAAACTTTCAGTTCTTTCTGTGCATTCAAGCTGGCACTGACTAGGTGAGGAATTGTGGTGTAGATTGAGTGACTGGATCTTGCTCACATCTCACTCTGCATTCCTCGCCATGTGAAGTAATTTGCTGATACCTGGGGAGATACACAGGGCAGTTTGGGAGCCTGGGAACAGGCAAGGAATGAACAACTTGATAGAACTACCCACTCTGCTCATGATCTTGCTGCCCTGGAATTTCTTCTGCAAGACCTTTTTCTCCTTTCTGCACGTTGCCAAGTTGGAGAAATTGTGTGTCACGATTTATTAGAGCTTCTCTCACATCCTCCAGCTGTCTCTCTAACCTTACAACATGGGAAGCCAGGTCCTTCCCACTGAACCAATGAATGACATGCTCTTGTAGTTAACACTTCCCAGGAACAGCAGTTTCTGCTCTTTCCATTTCAAAAAAAATAAATTACTGCTTCACTGATAAAGTGTAGGGAAGCCAGAATGAACATTCACTGCAATCCTAGAATCTCCCTTGGTGCTACAAAAGTATGTCAGGCCAAGGAGCAGTTCCTCCCTCCTGAGGAATTAAATGGACATAATTTGTATTTCTGGTGAGGGCTATGTCAGTGAAGAATCTCCACCATAATATACATATTCTGTGACTCAGAGATACAACTCAGAGAGTAGGGCAGATGTGCCTGGGTGGATCGTGCCAAAGGACTTGGGAATTGGACAATTTCTGTCCCTTTGAGTGCCTTTTTAAATCATACTGCAGTCTTAAGCCTTGAAATAAACAGCTTAAGTTATGAGGACTGTGTGGATGTGCCATTTTGCACTGCAAGGTTTTCTCTTGGCTTAGCAACAGGTGTTCAGTCTTTCCACTTGTCACCTTTTCTAGACCTCTCCTCTCACCAGTGGACATTCTTGGGCCCTTTCTGAGTTCTGCATCTGATACATGCAAGTGGGTTGCTTGTTAATCTGGATTGCTGCAGGAGTTCCTTGCTCATGACTGCTCTTCCATGTCACATCTGTTACAATAGTGTATCCCACCCTGGCCTGTGTATTCTAGCAAAATAGATTAATAAGCACATACAAGACAATAATTACTGAATTAGAAGGTTGCAAGGAGCCAAAAAAGATCTTCTCATCTGCCCTACCACTGGAGATCAGCTCTCCCTGAGTCATTCCTGCAAAGTGTGTCTAATCTGTAGTTAAGCACAGAAAGTGATGGTTCTATGCTATCCTCTAGGCAACATACCCCAGTTTTGCATTATCCAGACTGTTGGTAGTTTCTTGATTTTGCTTAAGTTCAGCCTTATCTGCTTCAACTTAAATCCATTAAGTCTTGTTTTATCTGTCATACACTTGGAGAGAAGATTACTTCCTTGTATCAGCAGTTAGACTGCTCTCACACTGAACTCTCTCTGGGATGCACACTGTACTTTCCATCTTTCCCCATGATTGATCCTAAATAATCCTAGTTCTTATTTTGACTATTGCCACTTGTTCCACATATCCTGATGTAGGATACACATCAAGCTGTCTTGAAGGTTCCAGCTGAGACCTCATCTGTGCCAAGCTCAGGTTCTCCATGCCCCTGGAACTACTGTAGCTATTGTTTAAGCCACCTGCACTGTTGGAAGTGTGAGAATACCCCTGGAAATTCTTTACAAGAATGAGACAGGAGTCTTGTGGCAAAAGCACAGTTGGTAGTTACACTAGAGTCACTGTATCTAACCTAAATTAAATCAAGGGACATCACATGGAGTCATCACTGGGTAAAAGGTTCCTGAGAAAAAGCAGGATCTTGGAGAGAAAAGGGGGCAGTTTCATCACAGATTCATACAACTCTTGTGGATTTTGGAAAATAAGGCTAGGCTTGTGTGACCTCAGTTCATCTCATGAGACAGATTTCATTCCCCTGTGCCTCGTCACTTAATCTGGTATTACAGTGCAGCTGAGAGGTCTGGAGGTGTTGCCATTGTTACATAGAGAAGGAACAGAGGTGAAATCAGGTATCCAAGATCAAAGGAGAAGTAAGACATCTTAATAGATGGATCCTGAGCAGCTGCACCAGAAAAGGGCATGTGAGCACTCCCCAGGCCCCAGCAGCTGAAGAGCTCAGTCCCACATGCAGTGTGCAGCACACTTCAGCCTCAGTGTGTGCTCTGCCCTGCAGTGTGCCACGTGGGCACAGAAAGGACTTGAGCCTTGAAGGGGTGTGTTCCCTTTCTGGGGGAGCCCAGGATCTAATTCCGGCTGTCTGAGGACCCCAGGTTAAACAACCCCAACAAGGACAGAGGTAAAAGATGAGAATCGCTCTCTCCCTCGGGACCAAGAGTCCCACGGTTTATTGTAGAACAACCCACCTGGTGTCCCAGAGCAGAGGAGGAGAGGGAGAGAGAGAGAGCTCCAGGCCCCCTGGGATAAACCCAGGGAGAGGGGGCAGGGGGGAAGCCACAGCCAATGCCACACCTGGAGGGAAGGGAGAAGGGAGGGGACATCTCAGGTAAGCCACCACCATGGTCTGGGGGAGGGGAGGGGGAGAGATGTGTGGGGTAAACCAAACCACTAGTACAAAATAACTAGACAAACTATTCTATGCAATGCAACAGAGCCTGCACAGGACCGGTGCACCCTGACCCCACAAACATCAGCTGCAGATCAGGCCTGGTGCTGATACAGTTCTTGTGCCTGTTTAAAATCCCAATAAACAGCCCTTTTACTTCCTGTTATGTGGGAAGAAAAATGGAAACAGTGGACAAAAAAGGTCTTTGGCAATGGCACAGCTTCAGGCAGCTGAATCCATGCTCTGCAACTGTGTTGCTAGCTAATTTTTCCTTAACAGTTGTTATTCTATATAACCTGACATGTTATTTGATCTCTTCTGCTTTGAAAAGCTCATCAAGAAGATTTCTCTACCACTCAGGAGAGAGGGTGAAGGGAGTGAGCAGACTGCTGGCACTGTAATATCTCGTGTCACCCAGCTAGGCCAAACTCAAATAGTTTGAGGATGCAAAACTGTGCAGGATTCAAGTCACTTCCTGAACTCATGAACAGGACCTAGCCTGTCCTTGTCCTGTGTCTGAAAATCATCCTTCTTCCCATGTTCCTCATTTTTCTGCTGGCTCCAGATCTCATGTTTTCAGTTTTTAGGAGCTGCCTTGGGTCCTCTGCGTATCTGTTTGTGTAACACTTGCAAGAATCCAGAGCCCAAATGCAGGGCAAATGTGTAAGAAACAACTACTGAAGGTCAGCAGGGGCAGCTGAGGAGGTGAAGCCTCATGTGTTTTATGTACATGGAGTGATATGGACCAGGAGTCAACCTGAAGGTGAAGGAGCCTGAACATGACACCAAAAGTAGGAAAAAGTCTTATCTTACCCAGGCTAACTTTGTTAGCAAAGCCCTTGCTTAAAGCTATCAAGAACATGCAGTAATGGCCTATGTCTTAGACTGGGGCATATGAAAAAACAATGCTTCTGTTAGTAACAGCTCATGATTGGGCTGCATGTTTCACTGGGTGCCACTTGGAGCCCCACTAAAATCACCTCAACAATGCAAAATATGGTGCTATATTTTTCCTCCCTATTTGTTCTTTCTTTCCTAATTTTTCCATTGATGCCCATCAGTCTGCTGCCTCCACTTTGAGTTCATGCCTCCTTAAAATGCCATAAGAAAGAATCTACAATTATTTTAGGGACATTTCTGGGCTGGCAATCCAGAGAGGCTCCAGCTGATGTATATACATAGCTTTTAGTCATCTCTTTCCTTACTGTCCTTGAGGTTTTCTCCTCTGTTTACACATTATTCTGTGTGGGGAGATCTCAGACCTTCAGAGAATTATTAGACCCAACAGAAAAACTGAAAGGTAAAATTAATGAGCAGAGGCTGAAGTGGCTGAATGTCTGGCTCTGCTGCAGGTGCTCTGGTATGACTACAGTGAGTCATTTACCCTGAACCAGTTAATGAACATAGTACTTCCTTCCTCTCCCCATTTCCTCCCTCTATCTTACATAATTAAACACCATGGGGTAGACACTCTCACCATGTTTATCCAGCATTATTGGGTCATGGGCCTTGCAGCCTCTAGGAACTCAGCAGGATGTGCCAGAGGAAGAGGTTTTGGTGTCATCATATTGCAGCAGGGCTAAATGATGATAATATGATGATAAAAAGGACCAGCATGACCACAGAAATTCATTTAAAAGCAAACAAAGTGAAGAGGAAGCTGCAGTGGCTGAGTGTATTGGACAATTTGTGGTGATGTTTCCCGTGATGGCAGGAGGAAGTAGAGAAAGGCAGGATTTTGTATCAATCACTGCCTTGCATTTCCTGGGCTTTATATAGGCCCTTTCCTTCAGAGTCCTCTTTTAATTAACACTGAATTATAATTCTGCAGATTGAAATCTTGACTCAACAAAGACTGGTTCTAAAAGTGGATTGAGTGGTTAGAGTGATTATAAGATAAACAAGCCATATATCTAATGACCTTCAGTTTCCAATTTCACTGCAGTCCCATTACTGAATGCTGAATTGATGATAACTGAGGAATATCAGTGGATGTCCTGTGGCTACATCTGCATGCACATATATACTTGAGATTTCTTGAGACAGTCTTTGTCTTTAAGTAGAATCTTCTTTTTTTCCAATCGCATTTTTCTTTAGAGGAGTCTGTCCTGTCTTTAAAATATTTTCTGTCTTTGTATTCCTTCAATTCAGTATTCCTTCTATAATTCCTCAACAGCACACTGGAAAAAAAAAAGAATTGAGTTTGAAAAAGGTAAATATGTCTGTTCTAAAGTGTGGTCACAAAAATGTCATTGCAGCAGAGTTATGGTGGAAGGACACACCATCACAGCACTTCCTGCCTTGTCTTCTAGAGCAGAAGTCTCCATTTATTTCAGCAGGAATCCTTAGGGTTCCCACTCAGATACGGGGTCAAGCCTTTAAACACGCTGCAGGGAAGCTGACTGTGGATGTTGTGATCATTTAGTGCAGAGTAGCAGGCCAGAATGACCTTTTAAAGAGTATACAAACTTCCACTGCTTGATGAATGTCAGTACTCAAAGCTCCTGAGCTCCTGCAGAGCGCAGGAGTTGAGCATGGACCCTGGTTTTGGAGGAGAATTCACACAGTCCCTAGGTTGGACTTCTGGTCTGTGCACAGCTGAGTGCTGCTTCTGCCAGGCAGCTTCAGCCTCCTGTAAGTGCACCTGCCTTGCAGAAAGGTTAATGGTAAAATTCACACAGAGATTGATGTACATTTGCTCCATGACTCTGAGGCAGGACCTTCCCTGTGGCCAGGTGTGTTAGATTTCCTTTTTAATACAAAAAGTGTTTAGACTGAGGCTTAGTCCCCCATTTCATGGGAACAGCCGTGTTATCTGCTCATATTTTTACACTCTATCTTCTACATGAACTTCTGATTATCATTTGCTGGACAGTACTGAGCCTTTCCTTATTAAAATAAAATGGAGAAGAGGCATGAGGGAGGAGGAATGTTGACCTGGTTTTATAAGGCAAGCAAAATATATCCCAGTTTTCATGAAAAGATAACCATCCATTTAACAGTATAAGTTTTCCATATGTTGAAGGCAGAAGCACAATGAGGCAATAAGCAATATCTTTCCTTGAGATCTGCCAGCAGAGGGAGTGTTGCAGTGCAGTGGTCGAAGAGAAACTGCTGGGTCTGAATTTTAGCTGTTCATATTCCAAATTTTATTTGAGATATTATATTGACATATTGATCAAAAATTTATCTTTTTATATTTCTGATCAGTAACGATATTAATTATTGATACCGTCTATACATTTTAAGATTGAACCTACATAGTTGGTGCCTTTGCTAAAATATAGGATTTCATTTCGTACAGATCAACTGTCAGTTTGTGAGAATAAACCTACAAATATTTTCAGAATAGTTACATCTCATATTGCTGCACTGATGAAGAAAATGTATTTCTGATGCAAACTGCATCTTGTAAAACTTAATGGAAGAAATAAACCACAGCTACAAGACACAGAGAGCCGTGAACTTTTCAGTGTTGTGCAATCACTTTGTACAAATAACATACTTATCTTCTGTTTAAGACAGGAAATCCTTATGTTTCCCTGCTGCCTCACCTCTTCCTCTGCTGGGCAGTGGTACCTGGCTGGAACTAACGCAGAGGGGTTTCATGATGAGGCACTGGAATGCAGCCTGTGTTCATTAGGGGCAGTGAGTGTTTGTCTGTGCAAAGTGCTCTGGCCAGGCGCCTCTGCACCTCTAGATGGCTCCCAGATCCCACACTCCAGGATCCCCCACACCATGGCCAACATTTCTGCTATGCTCTGTGGTGAAGCAGGAGTGTCAGAGTCAAAGGGGAAATACTGGTTTTGGCTTTGGGCTAGAAAGTGCTTTTACGTTGGAATTGGCTCGTTGAATGGAATTGGAGAAGCTGTGGAGTGCAGCAGATCCACTGCCGGTGGTATTTTCAGTTTAATCAGGGCTCTGAGCAGAAACAGAGCACTCAGGCTGGTGGTGGGTGGGAGTAACACACTGAAGTTTTGGGAGTTATGGTGCTGTTATAATGTGCAGATATTTCACTGATTCTGTGCCTTGTTTTGCCATTGGTTCCAACTCCTCCCTCCTGCCTTCACCTGGCACCACCACCTTGAGTGGTGGTAGTTGCCAGAGCCTTGCTCATCTAGTCCTGCTGATTTTGCACTTGCTTAACCATTTGGAGGCTTTCCAGTGCAGGCACTAAATACAGCTAGAGTAGAACATGCAGTGGATGTCCACGTGTTGTTTCCTCATGCCAGGAGTCATTAGCACAGTGCAAGTTCTCACAAATCAACCCAACTGGCTTTGAGAGATTTTTTTAGAAAAGTAACTGTACCTTTTGGGAACAATGAAAATCCATCTTTTGTGGAGAAGGGAGAAATGTTGTTTTAGTGACTTCATATATAAATGGTTCTGTATATAAAAATGTTGCCACTTTAGATTGAGAGCCTGGCAAACAGTGCTATTGCTGTGTATAGATGATTAACAAAACATCTGTGCCACTAAACTGCTTAGTGCCAAAATTACTTTTGGATGCCTATACATATCTGCATTGGAGTAAGAACCTCCTGGGAAGTTGCTTTTCTCATCTATGTGTGAATTTTGTTTCCTCTTGTGCAGTTAAGATGCAAATGTTTGTGTCCTGCATCAAAAACTGAGTATGATTTGCAAGGAAAATGTCATCATTCAGTGGTTATAGAGCACTTTCCCCAGTACCTGCAGAGGGTTTCATTTCTAGTGCCTTTCAGAGTGCCTGTTGAATTGCTATTTATGCATGGAGCAGAATCAGTCTGATGGTTCAGAACCTCTGCTGACAGCAGCATCCCTGCTCAGCCGTCCTCATCAAGGCACAGTGCTGCATCTGCTCTTCTTCCTGCTGGCTTGCTCTTCATAAACATCTGTAGCACCTATAATATCCACTGAAATGACAGGCAATTCAGAAAAAGCGGTTTTCTGCTGACTAATAAACAAAACTTCAAATGCTGTTTCTGTCCTGGTACTGCACATACCTTTGTTTTTCCCTCTGTGCCCTCAACTCAGGATATCCATAATTACAATAACAGTTCCATGACCAGCATTTTTCAAACCTCAAGGCCACCTAAGTCCCTACATGGCTGTAGAAAAATCTCAGCTTTTCACAGCTCTCATTACACAGAGGGTGGATGAGTTTCATGCTACCATGTTAGAATATTAACTGCTTAGCTATCATGAGAAGTTAAGAATTTGATACTGAGTCAGGATTCCTGGGAAGCCAAGGAGGAGTTCCAGAGCCTCAGTCATTCCAGTAATTCCATTCAGCTTATTTTTCAAACATAAAGGAAACAAGTTAAAGCAGCATAAGTGACCCTAGACAACATTACACCTGAACCCTGAAGCAGCTGTATAGCAATTTTATATTGCACTGAAGGGGACACTTTCATTTATTAGTTTTGTCTATTTCTTTCCTTCCCTGCTTTTTAAGTAGCAGAGAGTTCAGAGCACACAGCACTCTGCAGGATGAAACCTGTAAATGATTCCCTCATCCCTGCCCTGGGAATTGCACATTTCCTTTCCTTGATGTGCAGGCCGTGAGCACAGAGGACAGCTGGCTTGCTCTCACCTGTTAATTGAAACTGCATTTTAATTTCATCCCATTGCAAATCAAAGACACTGGGCTGTGCCTTTCACTCAAACAATATAAACAAATGGTGATATATGAAATGTATATTGATAGCAACTCAAGAGTTGTTACCATCACCTGTGGAGAAAACAATTGTCTGGATCCTTTGAAATAGCAACTGAAAATGCTTTCATGTTGTCTTGACTTCAGGCAAAACCTGTTCTGTTGTTCCTTGAGCTGGAAATGAGGTGATAACTAGCGTCAGGTTCAAGTTAGTGGGAAGGCAAATCAGTCTTGCTCAGGGAACTTGCATCCAAAGTAAAAGCAAAAGCTATCGAAATGGTCAGATTATTTTTGTGGTTGTGACAATTAAGGATAAAATCCTTCATTGAGAGACTAGTTGAAGAAACACAGATTGTCTGTTTAACCTCTCCTGCCAAGCATTAGGCAGAGAAAATTAGGGAGACACAATATCTGAGAAACTCACTATTGCTGCAATGTAATATTATGTGAGAAAATTATTCAAATATCAGATCTGATCTAGAGAAAAAATTATACCTTTCCTACCAAATGAAAAATGTTCAGAAGACAAGAGTGACTTAGCCTATGGGAGCAAATGTCACCTATGAGGGCAACCTCATAGGATGGGAGATGTTTTATGGAGATAAATTTCTTCACTTCACACATTAAAGTCACAAGTTTTATTTTTCTAGTGATTTTAGTTCAGCATTATTATATATGGCAGCGTGTAATAAAAGCAAGACAGATCAGTAACTTCAGTTTCATCCTATTTTCTTGGCACATTTCAGAGCTGGTAATAGAGATGCAAGAGGAAAACAGGAGCTCTGCTTTGCATTTTGTGTATTGTGCAATTCGTGGTTTGTGTTTGTGAACTGCAAAAGCCTTATTTTGGTACTTATTTTTCACATTTGTTCCAGGCTCTTGTCTTCCAAATTTGTATCTGCTCTGAGATTGAAGAGATGTATAAACAAGCAACCCTGTCCATGAGTGCTGAGGGTTTTCTCAAGAACTCTTCCCAGGAAAGAGCCATAATTTGTCTTTTGAAATTCTCAGTGTAATCCCATGGAAACTGAAGTCACAAGGGCTGTTGTCTAATGGGCAGCCTCACTGAGAATCACTGTTGCACAAACATTCAGTTCTCAAGCCTGTGATTGTGTAGGAGCACAGGGATACATCAGAGCCCATTGTAAACCTCTCCTTCTGTTCTGAGTCCTTTAGACTCAATTTTTACAAAAAAAGCCAATAAAACACCATGAGAAGTAGTCCCAGAAACTCTAACAAAATACACACATCACAGGTTGGGAAAAAATTGAACCACATGTGACAGAGCACATCATCAGAGCAAAGTCTGGGCCTCCCACAGACACTGAGAGACCTGCAGGAGGTACAAAATGCAGTGGCTCTGTTACAAAATGTTGTCCCTGTTAGGATTTCTTCCCTGGGCATTAGAGGAAGTTCAGTGAGCTCATGAATGTCAGATGTACCACAGGTGAGCTCCAGGCCTCCCTCTTAGGCAGAGGACTTGGCTGGACTCGGCGGAAACTGAAACTTCCACATGCTCTTGTTCTTCAGGGGAGCTCCATCCCAGGCTGTATCTGGCAGACTTGGCCCTGGCAGGCTCATCCTGGCCCTGGTTCTCATCCTCAGCAGCACTGGGGCTTGTGTTCAGTCCTGGGCCCAGTACAAGACTGATGGTTGACATTAATTGGTACCCTTCATACCTAGAAGTTGTTTCCTTATTTCCCACAAGTTGTAGAAGCAATTGTGGGGCCTCTGTTTCTGCTTTACATGCATAATTTTGTATAATACCCATTAAAAATAATGAATTTGGGAGGGATCACAGCATGAAGATTCTGACATAGCTATGTCTGGAATTATAGATGAAGTGTAAGAGATTTCTGTCCTAATTTTTTTTTTGCAATTTAATTCATAATTATCCTTGAGGACAGCTGGGTATCTTCAATACTCTTGTTCTACTTGCTTGAATAGTTTTTATCTTCATTTCTTGCCATCTGTAAGTTTGTGTTCAGAACAGTGTTGAGGAGGCAGAGCTGGTACTGCTGAGCAGCTGCTGCTGCACTCGCTGCTGTGTGAGCCAACTGCTCACGCTGTGAAATGCTTCTCTGTGCTGCTCACTGCTGCTCACTCCTGTCCTGGGGACACTGGGACTTGCCATTATTGGGACACAATCACATGTGTCACTGACTGCACACAGTAAAGGACACATTGCTGGTTATGTGACTCGTGTTGCCACTGCAGTGCAATTTGATCAGGTTCAGAAGTGATTTTTGGACTTGTTTTGAAGTAATGAATTCTCCCCCTTGCCTCCTCCATTCAATTTGTATTTTCCTTCTTCTGCCAAGAGAAAATACCAGTCTTCTTGTTTAGAAATTCTCATTTGCAAATAACTCTTGTGTCTTTCCAATTTACATGCTATGTTTTGGAGTCTGAAATCAGAAACTCTGTGACATGTCCATTGACATGATTTGCAGTTTGTCTTCCCATATGAGGACTCACACTTCCACTGTGACAAAGCACCCTGGTGAATGTGATGTGTAACTCAGGCTAAAGGATCTTGCATTCTAGTTTGATGGATGCCATTCACTTGTGGTGTTTTTTTGGTTTTTGCTTTGCTTTTTTTATTTTTATTTTTAGAAAAGTATTTCACTGTTTATTATCTCAATTTTTGGATTTTAAAATATGCTAATCATTCTTTTGAGGACTGTCACCAAAACCTCAGTAAAAATGCATCCAGCATTAGGGTTAAAGGCTGCCATTTATATTTATATGTGGCATCTCATTCTAGATACAAATGGACTGAAGCTGAAATCAGTGAAGTTTCTCAGTTGGGCGCATTTGCAGAACTTCTGACAATAGCTGAACCTTAAGATGACAGACAGCAAGTGCTATTTTTACCTCAGGAAAGTTTGAAGTCACTTTGCTGTGACTTCATTTTCTGCTTCAAAGTTGAGAAATATCCAGAGTTCTGCTGAAGAAAAGACTGAGGCTCTCACAGGGTTAGCTGTCTGTGACAAAAACATTTCCTAATACTGACAGTGTGGTTTTAATCCTTCTGCTCAGAGCCAATTATTTGGATGTGCTCTGATGACTGATCCATGTAGTGTTCCTGATATAAGCCTTGTGGAAAATGAGATTTGAGACCTTTTTCACCTTTGGTTCAAGTTTTGGTGTGATTAGTATCTGATTACTGAAGTGCAGTTATTCTGCATATATTTATGCCACATTTCTGTAATGCAGACACTAATAATTATTTCCCAGGTTTTTCACATATTTTTCACTCCTCCTCAGATCTGAAAATGTTTTAATTGGAATTTCTAGATCTTGGGATTTCTAGGGATGATTTCCATTTGATGTATTTGAATGTGAAAAGTGTTTTGGTAATGGGCTATGAAAGATATGTCCAAAATTAAAATTTTGGCCTCTGCATAATTACTATGAAAATGAAAAAAAGGTTAATTAAGAAACATTACAGAAAAAAAGAAAAAGCAAGAAATAGAAAGACCTCAGGACCATCAAGAAGTAAGAAAAGTATAACTTGCAAAGACATCAGTATGTATTGAATCAATTATGATTCAATCACAGTTTGAATCAATGTCTGAAGTCCCTTTTCTAATAGTAATTCATGTTACCCTGCTGTTATGGGATATCACTGCTAAGTATTTATTTTTTGTTTATTCACAGACCCCACAGCCAGTTGAAAACTACATCAGTGAAGGAGAGTTTGAAGATGATCTGAGTTCATCTCCCCCAAGCACAACCGAGCTGGAGGTACGTGGATCTAGCCAAGAAACAGATGAAGATTATTTTGAAACTGTATCACATCAGAGTGGATCTTTGTCAGATGTGAAAACAGAGCCTTATGAGAGTGCATCAGACACAGAATCCCTTTCCAGTGACATAACTGGGAATGCTTGCTCAGATTCAAACTCCCTGTTTACTGAAAAAAAACCCCCATGCTGTAATCTTCCCAAAGAAAAGGCAGAAACCTCCCATGAACCGAAGCGCTCCAGGAATCCAGAGTTCACCCAGCACGTACAGCTAGAATTGTCCTCCAAAATAAAAGCACCAAGCAAAACTGAATTTTGTATACAGTTTGCAGAGTTAGATGGTGAAGAATTGGGTGATGAAGAGCAAACATTATCTACTGATATTTCCATCACAGAGAGCCAAGTCTATGAAGAGGACATTTCATTACAGACAAAGAGAAAGTCTGTAACAGCACTGCAAAGTAAGGCAGAGTTAGAAAGCAGTGAAGTTCAGTCCCATACCAGCTCAATACTTACAGAAAACGATGTTGCAAGACTGAAGGAACATCCTGCAGTATTTAGCATTGCTTGTTTCAAAGCAAACTCAGAAAGTTGTCTGATTTTTCCTAAGGTACAGCAGTTTTCTTTCCGGTCAGATGCAGCACCAAGCTGTAGTTTGCCTAATCTTCATTTTGAAACAAATGGACCAAACTGTAAAACTTCTGACTGTAACTGTGAATTAGAGTCTATGTCCAGTATAAAAGGCACCAGGAGGCACTCAGCTGACAATGTGGATACAAAAGGTAAAAGGATAAAACATGGAAGTACAGAGACCATGCTGACATCGGATTTACTCTTCTACCAGAGTTGCTTCAACCAAAAATCTCGGCTACCACACACAAGGTCAGAGATTACAGAACATAAAACATGGTACAGTGTACCTGAAAATATCAGTGCTCAAAGTGAAACAGAATGTGTGGTGAGCTGTATTCACCCAAGAGACAAATTTAGATGGTCATGTTCCAGAATACATTGTCAAGAGCTGGATTTTGAATACACTCGGAAAAACTTTGGAAGGGTAACTGTAAGCCCTGAAAATGCTATAGAAACAGAGGGCCAATTTGGCATAACAAGATCTCTCCTTGATCCTGACACAGACTCAAAGGAGTGTCAGGTTTCTCAACCAGCAGCCTCGCCCCCATGCACTGATTATTATTTGCACTCTGATTTAGAGACATGTGGCCTTAGCCCAGCTTCAGCTGGTACTTGTGCTGACAGCTTAACACTGACTGATGCTTGTGAGGGCAATCAAAAACAAAACCAGACATCCTCTTCCCTGGATTGTGATCCAGTGATCATAAACACTGAGGAACTTGCACAAAACAATGAGTACAAAGCTGAACGAGATCTGGAAGCAAGCAGATTCCCACATGATATTGATGTTGGATCAGACACTGGTGACACTGAGAACCCTGCAGCTTCTCATGCAGGTGTTTCTGCTGTTGTGGAAAGCAGAGACTGTGATTGTTCTTTAAACTGTGTTTCCAGTAGTGGAATACAGGACAGACGTTTGAAGGAGAATGGCCTTGAATCTGAACTGTCAGATACAGAGACTGTGGCTGGAGAAAGATGGGCTGATGATACTTCTAATCTTGGCTTTGGTAGGAAAGTCCTGGAAACAGCAACACAACCAGATGGCAGTGACAGAGGGGCAGAGCTCAGAGAGTCAGTGCAGCAAAATACAAGTTGCAAAACTGGTGCCTTAAGGAGCCACTCAGACCTAGGAACAAATGAGCATCCTAGTCATAAAGGAAAGGATGAAGAGAGTGTCTTTGCTGTTGAAAGGACTCCCAGGTCAGATTATATAAGGCAGGGAAGGGATTTAATGACTATTCCAGAATTAAAGGCTGCCCTAATTACAGTCTCTGTAGAGGAGGAAGGATTACAGTCCGAAACACTGAATGATACTGAAGTGGTAGCTGAAACATTGGGAAATGTAGTGATCAAGGATTTCATGTCTTCTCATACTGTCAGTAAAGCTCATGATGAGCCAGAGAGAATTCTGAGTGAAAGCCGTAACTGTGAAGAACAAATTCTAGCCACTCACCCCATCCATGGCAATGCAGAGGTATTCTCTGGTAGGGACACACCTGAAGAAAAACCAGAAATTTCAGAAGAGAAAAGAGAGGAAACAGAAGCAGTTTCATCCTTAGGGTGCATCTGGTGTAATTTCACAGTAGCAAGTGCAAAAGCAGAATTCAGGAATGTTGCTGTACCACTAGGCAGTGATCCACTTATTGCAGAAAGTAAAACAGATCCATGTGAAAGATCATTTATAAAATCCCCCAGAGAGAGTGGTGTGAAGATCTCTGAGGAAGAGCCCTGCAGAACAGGGACACTGGTGACTGGTGCAGTGACACTGGAAACTAGCAGCAGTTTAAGTAGTGTGTGTCAGGGAGATGGTGCTGGTGTCAGCCTTGAAGGGCCCGGCACTGTAAAATCCCAGGGTAGAAGTGGTGTGATGGCCTCTGAGGAAGAGCCCTGCAGAACAAAGAGAGGTTTTGAATTCAAGACAGAACAGTTAGGAAAGTCAGGCTTTAGAAAGCCTGGAACAAGCGATGACCAGCTGTCTAAGGAAGAGAAATTCAAAGCACATCAAAGCACAGAGGAAGGTTTAAATATTACCAGTGCAGTGATGCAGGAAACGAGCAGCAGTGTAAGCACTTTGTGTCAGGGAGATGGTGTCAGCCTTCAAGGGCCCAGCATGGTCTCTGAAGGAACAGTAGGCAGGCAAGGAAGGGAAAGCTGTCATGGCTCAAAGGAAGAAACAGGTATTTGTGAAGTACCCTCTCCTAGGGAAGGAAAGGAGGGTTCTCCTGCAGAAGACACCTCTAGTCCCAGCAAAGACAGTCTGGATGTGTCTGATGTCTTTGATGAGTCTCTGAACAGGGAGACCCACAGCACTTTCATGCTGGGCCTGGATAATATAAGTACCTGCAGTACTAACAGCGAGGAACTGGATGAGAACTCATCCCACATCCTGGGAAGTAACAGCAGTCTTCATAAAGCTATACAAAAGCCAACAAAGAATGAGAATAGTGGGAAAGCTTCCAGGTTTTTAGTATTCTCAAAAATGACATCTTTCAGGAAAGCTAAGCTTGCATCATTGGAAAATCAGGGAAGCAGCAGTATCTTTGGCAGTAGGACAAAGACAGAAGAACTGGATGTTGGGAAAGATGATGAAGACACTGCAAGTTTACTGTCTTTCAAAAGTTGTTCATCTGGTTTAGTTTTCCACAGGAAGGAGAGTTACATCTCTGAGTACTCTGATGATGATGATCTATTTTATGAGAGACCTGCAGGATTATTCAATAGATTGAGCCTGAGGAAGGCCTCTGGCTCTGGTCGGATACTGATGGAAGATGCAGATCGACAACTTTCAGGTTCATCTGAAAACAATGACAATGAACCTGTGGAGCATTCAGGGATTAGAAAATCATTCCCTGAAAATGAACACAAAAGACACAAAACTGTTGAGGGTAAGAAGTTTAGGACAAGGTTGGCCTTGGCACACAAATCCCTCTCAAGCTTATTTGAGTCCAAATGTCCAGAAAAGGAAAACACTGAGCAAAGCTCAAAAGCATCAGTGAAAAATGAAAAGGAGAAAGTCAAACTTCGCCAGAGCACCTGGAAAGCTTTTCTAAAAAGCAAGGAGGCAGATGGACTAAAAAGGCCTGTCTTAGTAAGTTTATCATCCACACAGGAGAGTATTAATGCAACCAGTGGCCATGTGTTAACACCAGCAGAGCGACAGCAAAGTTCCAATGGACACACTTTTTTAAAGGCAGAAACAGAGAATGGCTCCTCAACAGACTCCAACTATTTTGAAAGCTCTGTGGAGCTTGTTGATGTCTCTTCACCTGCACGTATGTGGAGAAGACAAATACAGTCCCATGACTTGGGTATCAGATACTCACAGAGTTCAGACTGTGATGAACAGCAGGAGGTTCTGAGCAACAGTTTAAATACTTCTCTAGAGGAATACTGGATGAAATCTCCATTTAGCCCCACTGACTTGCAGTTGGCATTTAGTCAGTCAAGTCCATCATGTCCCCAGCTCTCAAATTCTGATGGTAAAGACATGCCTTGTAGGCCCATGAGTCCCAAACCTCAGAGTCCACGATCTGCTTCTCAACACAAGAACTTCCGTTATCCTGGGCGAGTATGTGCCACTTCCATGATCTCTCTTGGGAACAGCTCTGGAGTGGAAAGCAGTCTGGAGGCTCGGGAGACACCAAAGACACTGAAACCCAGAGGAAGTCTCTTACACTCATTGGACGACTTCCAGAGGGATGACAGTGGCATAAGCAGTCAATCCCAGATCAGCTTAAATACAGCTTCTTCCATTAGTGACATGCTCCGAGATGAGGTGAGTTGTTGTCAGGGAATGATCAGGGGGTGGTTTGGTTTGCAGTCTTTTGCTTTACTATGGATAAGGAATTCCAGTGAAACTCTTCAATGGCTCAATGGTTCATTGGTTAGATGAGTGCATAAATATGCCTCTTGGTCTAAGATAGGTAGCACTACTTATTCTTTCTGTTTCTGTTCAAGACTATATGAATTTATGTGCTCTTAAAGGGAGGATTTGCTACAAAAACCCAAAGGAATGGAGCAATCATGACACCATTAAGGATTGTACAGACATCACCCTGCGTTCATCTCCAGTTTTCATCTGGGTTTTACCCCTCTTAAGGCAGAATTGAGCCTCGTAACTGGTGTATAGTAAATAAGTTTCTCATTGTGAAAGGTAACAAAGAAATCAATTCCTATGGCTAGCAGTCACTTTTTAAGAAGTAAAATCACTTTCTTTAGACAATGAGTCTTTTGAAATACCATGTGTCTCTTGCAGTCACCATAAGTATCTTTTGGTTGCTACTAGGAGTCCTTTTCTGCCTTTTCTACAACAGATATAGAAAAAAACCCAAACTGCAAACTCAGGGTCTCCTTTTCATGTCATATTTTGTTCTAGTTCAGGTAACATATTAAATCCTTGGCACAGGCTGAATCTCATGGAACAGACTGAATCCTCAGTAGGGATTTCGTGATTGGCTGAGACCTCTAAAAGCAGTGACTTCCTCTGTCAGTAGGCTTTTAATCCCAGAGAGGATTTCCCAAGTTGTAACTGGCTGGAAGCTTTGGAATCTCTTTCAGTGGCTAAGAACAACTGCCCAGAGTGACCGAGACTGAGCTGTAACTGAGATCCCAGAACATGTCTTGACCATGCTACTTTTTCAGTATTATTGCTGACGAGTTTTGACATTAAGAAATGGGAGAATAATTTCTTTGAGCAGATTGTCCAAAATGGCACTTGAGAGAGTGCATGAGCTTTTGCATACTCAAAGCAGACAATTTTCAGAAGGTTCAATAATCAGGAACTGCTTGATATATACAGAATAGCTGAGGGCTGCTTGCATTCAACTCAAGTGAGCCTCGTACAGCTTTTGCTGCTGTTGCCTTTTGCCTCTCACATGTCAGCTTATATTAAACCTCTAAGTTACCCTCCAAGATGGTCTTATCCGACCCTTTCTCCATATTCTTTTACAGAAACTCCCTATTTTTTGTATAGAAACTGTCTTGGTTTGGAAGACAGGTATCTGTTAAGGAAGGCAGGAACCTCCATTGAAGTGAAAAAAAAAGAACAAAAATGTAAGCCTCCCCCTTTCCCTCCAAATTATTATATTTTGAAAACAAAAACCAAGGGGCTCTCAGGTAGAGATATGGGAATAGGAATAACAGTTCTTTATTAATATGTATAATAAGGTAAACCAACAGCAATAACTACAGTATTAACAACAGAACAGAACAGGGACCCCGTCTCGGCCGAGATGGGAAAAGTGGAGGAGAGGCAGTGCCTCACAAACCCCTCAGCTGGCACTCAGTCCTGGAGCTCCTGCAGGGCTCTGAGGAAAA
>VWYI01032907.1:64359-74978 GCA_013399455.1 Anthoscopus minutus
AGAAGAAGAAGAAGAAGAAGAAGAAGAAGAAGAAGAAGAAACCTCCTCTCTCAGCAGAAACAGCTCCAAGAGTGTCTGTCCCGCTCTCCCAGAAGGACAAAAGAAGCCCAGCTCCCTTCCAGCTGCCCCCTGGGCCCAGCCGATTCTTTGTCTTTTTTAAGCACCCAAGAAATACCAGCCATCACGTTTTCTCTCAGCTAAATGGGGAAAAATTCCACTAGCTGAGAAGGAACAAAAGAAGGACACCTAACCCTCAACAGAAACAAAGAAAGATAGGCAGAACCATGGCTTTATCTAGCCAAGTCTTGAAAACCTCCATTGCTGAAGGTTTCACTGCCTCTCTGGGAAACATATTCCTTGAGAAAATTTTTTTCCTAATGCCCAACAAGAACTTTCCAAGCTGCAGTTTCTGGCCACTGACTTGTGGCATTGTCTGGTACTACTGAGAAGAGCTAGGATACATCATTCATGTAAATACAAAATTGTTGGTGACTGCTCCTGTGCTGCCTTTAGTGCCCTCTAATCATCTTGAATAAACCCAGCTCTCTCAACCTTTCCTCACATATTCCCAAATGAAAGTGTTTTGGTTGACAGGCCTGGGTTTTTTCTCTAAAGCTGTCTGGAATCCAAAGAAGTGTTTGGGTGGCAGTTTGAGAAGTGAGGGCTGTAGTATCAGAATTCCAGGGGGGAAAAGGGGAAGAGAATTAGCTTTATTCCCTTCTGTGTCTAGCTTTACTTGAAAATCTTTTGTTTTATGGGCACCAGCTTAACCTACAAACTTAATACTAGACACTGCATTCCAAACAAGAGACTGCAGCCTAGGAAAAAGCAAGAGACTTGGACTATACACACTGTCAACCGATGAAGCCTCTCAGAGGATGAATAAAATCATTGACCTGTAAATTACAGCTCAAAAGAGCATCAAAAAAGAGTGTAGAGTTGAGGCATGTGTAAGCCTTGAAAAGGCAAGCTCACATGCAATAATGCAACCATTAGGAGCAAATAAATAATTCCTTAAACTGATTGCTAGATTAAATTATTAAAAGAAAGCCATACAAAATCAAAATGGTATCTAAGACATATAAAACCAGTTTAATTTTCCTGATTCTTCTGCAGGCTGCAGAATATATCTGAAATTGGACAAATGCAGCTGGAGCCTAGAAATTAATGCAAGTGTCCCAGCTTTCAAAACACAACATCTAATCTATTAATTTTCATGACATTGTGAAGTGAAGTAGAATAGCACCCTGGATTTTTTAAGCAAAGCTGTATTTTTAAGAATCTCTGAAAATACAACAGACATTAGGCAAGGTATACTTGCAGTGTTAAGCCTTTCCAAAATAATTATCATGTATATGCTAAGGATGGCCTTCCTTATGTATGCTGCTTTGTAAAGAGGTCATAAAATTCAGTTTACTGGTGAATTTGAAAAGTCCTTTTCTGTTCCACATGAGTAAAGACATTAGTGCAAAACATATCTTTAACAGTGAAGCTCTTGAGTTCACTTCCCATTGTGTCCTCCAGGATGGGGATTTGTATTTATTCCCCAGCCAGATATTTTTCCAATTGTGTCAATATTATCTGTGTTAGTGCTGTGCCAAAGTGCACTGGCTCAGCTCACCCTGGACACCTCTGGCTACCACTCAGGTAAGTGACTCAGCCTAGTGGAGCACACATCAGCCCCTCTCTCATTACCTGCTAATGGTTATCTTCTTCAGTTTTCATCCAGGACAAAGATTTTATGCTGAAAAAAGTAATACAGAACCATTACCAGTTTTCCCATTGCCAGGCCCTTCACTACATGTTTATTTATTCTGTTCATGGCAAGATTTTACTTGCATAATTGTGTTACGCAGCAGGCAAGAGCAACCTGTCCTAAAATGTCCCCTGTTTGGAACTCACATGCTCTTCTCCTTGCTCCTCTCCAGTAAGGTGGGGTCAGGCACAAAACACCTTGTTCATAGAATCTATTCTTTCTAGACTGTGGCATCTCTTACCAGGGGCAAAGAAAAATTGACCTGGAATTGCTGGTTAGCTGAAAATAGATAGGAAGTGCCTGCAGTGGTTTGAGGGTTGTTTTATTCAGCTTCTTCATATGATCTAAGAGAAACTGGACAGATACTATTTTCAGGACATTTTCAGCATTTTTTTATCATGAGACTCCTGATTTCACTCATTCCCCAGTGTTGTTATCTCCTACCTTAAATATTATTGATTCTTACACTGATGATACCTGGAGTAGTAGCTGGTCTCAGAGCACATTTGATTTCAAGTTGTTCTAGTACAAAAGCTGTAATTTTGTGCAGCCACACAAATTGGAGTGAAGGGTAAAGCTGTGCAGTTCCTTACTCTTGGTCCAGCATCAAGCAAATAAAATGCTTAAGTGTAAGGAGCACACCAGGAAGCACAGGGCTTAGTATATCAGACCTGCAGGCAGCTACAAAGCCTTTTCACAATGTATAACTGAAGTACAGCTGGAAAACCAGAAACAGACAAGAGGTTATTTTTCTATTTTCAGAGACATTGTCTGTCTTTGTAATAATATTATACAGACAGGGTGACCTAAATCCTGGTGATAATATTAGTGTGATATGCCATCTAAAATGAGGGTGAAGAGGGCACTGTCCTGTGCACAGGGAGTGTATATTGCACCCTCAAAGGATAGCAGAGCTGCTGCTTCAGGGTGGAGTGCTCCTAAGCGTTTTCTTCTGTATAGTTCTGTGGCTGAAAAACTGAGCTTTGCCATCTTCTGTTCAAAGTGATTTGAAGCAAACAAATTTCCATCCAACAAACCCTGTGTTTTCACCTGCAGTTTGTAAAACAGGAGTCTAAACGGCCATGCCAAACAGCACCTGAAAAGAGGCCAAATAAGAAATGGGTTCCCCATCGCAAAAGGAGGCCCCCTCGGGTTCCACCATGCCCACGCCCTGTCTCCACCCTGGAGAGCAATGCCCGGAGGCTCTCCTTGCTTGCTCCAGATGAAAAAGCCAAGGAGATTCCAGAGAGGACAAAGAGACCCAAACCTCTCTATAAGTGCTTCAGCTTCGATGATGTTTGGATGGAAAGGAATCAAAAAAGGAAGCTAGAGAAGGAGACACAGCCAGAGGCAGGGGTTCAATTGCAACATCTCCCAAAGGACCCCTCAAAAGTAAGAAGCCATACACCAATCTCCTCGTTCTCTGGCATGGTCTTCCTCTCTGCTCTGGCTGCTTCTCTCTGCTGTCATCATATTCCTGTCCTTACACTTTGTCTGGTACCACTTCTGTCAGCATTTCTGTGGGCTTGGTACTCTGTGGAGACTGCTGAAACACTAAACTGATCCTTAAGTGATGATGTCTGAAGGTGGTGGGTTTCTTAGCTTCTGTAATCGAACAGTTCATGCCCTGTGAGATGTTGGAAATAGAATGCAAGAGAATCAAGTTGCTTTGTGAGCTGAGTGATAGGGAGAGCAAGGAGCAAATCAAAGTTTCTTTAAATCAGTATAAATTAAACTGATGAAATCTCATTCTGTGCCCTATGGTGTTGCTGTACAACTTTAAAAATGGACTTCTAAATTAGACTTCCCTTGTATCTGAGGCCAACTTCACAATTCCTACTAAAGCAAATTCCTGCTGCGAAACACTCAAGGCAACACTGCCATTGGATTTTTAGCTATTAATATTCTCTCCACTGAGGGAGACTTTTAGCTCAGCATTATAAATGCTTGTGAAAAACTTTGTGGCTGTTGTGACTCACATTGATGGCATCTGTTATTTTTGGATCCAGAGCTAAGGTCTGTTTCCTTCAGGGAGAGTCACAAATCTCTATCCAGGAGCCACAATTAGCCTTAATACATACAAAAGAACTTCTGGGGTAAAAGGACATGAGATCAAGGGATGCTATGTGAAGCCTCTCACGATAACATTGAGAAAGTTTCTGATCAAGCTTGAAATCACATAGCAGATACTCAAATAAAAGTTTTCCTCAGGGATTTCTCTTTCTCTCTCTTGTCCTGGTTGCCTGTTTTTCGTTGTTATTACATTAAAATGGCAATTTTGGAGAGGAGATGAGGCCTCAGTAGTCCTATCACCACTTCAGAATGTGACTGAGTTTATGAGCATGGGTAGTTCTGTGAATTGTAAAGAGGAAACATCAGCCTGTCTGCTATGTCTTGTCCAGAGAAAATCCGTGCGAGCTCCCACCACACAGAGGCAGGCCTGGGACAGCAAGCCAGGCCAATCCCAGACAGAGGGGTTCTGAAAACCTGGCCCCTGTTCTCCCCTTCTCAAGGGAAGAGAATAAAAAGCTGTGCTATTTTGTATGTGTTGGGCTCTTCAACACAAAGCATTGCCAGTTGCTGTGTGGAGGGGTGCTGGATATGATTCTCTGATGTGTTTCCCACTCCCAGTTCAGTGAGGATGCTTCCCTGGCTCAGCCCTCTACTACCTATGTGATGGAGACAATGAGTGATGCTCTTGAGGCTTGCAGATGTTAGGATAAAGAACATTTAAAAATAAATTATTTGGGTAGAAGTTTTCAACCTTGGTTGAAATTTTGAGTGCTTAGTGCTGTACAGGGATGAGGCAGGCTAGCGAAAGTGAATGCCTGACTTACATAGAGCCCGGGATTAACAGAAATCAGTGAAATGTACTAAAAATATTTCTCCCAATTCCTCGACAAGCATGGCTAGTGATGGAAATCTAACCCTTGCTTCAGGGCATGTGGGCCAGCACTGAGACCATTAACGCTGCTAAGAGGAGTGACCAGTTCCCTCAATAGCTTCCCCTGGAGCCATCAGATTACACAGCTTGAATGCTGTCTGCTTTGCTGATTGACTGCACATTTGGAAGCTGCAAGAAAACAGCTTCTCCTTTAAGCATTTCCACCCTTATTTTCTGGTGCAAACTCACCTCTAAATTACAATCAGCTGCGTGATGATTTGCAGCTGCCCCTGCGCCCACGGAGACCTCTGAACATCACCTGCCCATGGGGCTCTTAGGCCTCAGTCGGTTTTTCTGGTTCATTCCTCTCTAAGTGTATAGGTAGGTTTGGGGTTTACTCTTTCTGTCCATTTGTGTTACGTAGGTTATTGACACTTTAATCTTTTTGGGCAGGCTAAGAAAGCAAAAAGCTGGTTTATTGAGAGGACTGTGGGGATTCAAAGGCTCTTTTTTACGTCCATAAAACTGAATTTCTTGGTCTGTGCTTTTTATTTATAATAGTAATCACACAGCTCCCTCTTATTATTTTAGTCTTTGCAGTGCTCTAGTCCTGTAACAGTGCTGGTTTATTCATACTCCTAAGTGCCTTGGGAGTGCTGTCAAAAGCTGCAATGTTTGAGGGCAGTTTTAGAAGGATGCTGAATCCCTTTTATTAAGAAGGAACAGATTATCACAAAAGAAGCTCTATAAGATGTTCATTGTCTGTTGTGGTTTTGTGACTGCAATGAGGCGACTGTATGGGGCTTTGGAGAGCTGAAATTACAAGTCTGATTTTTCTGACACGGCTGCCTTGGGATGTTTGGCTTCTGTTGTGACAAGTCACATTGTGTTAAATCAAGATCAGGTCAGGTGATGTAATGCTGCAATATTGGGGAAACAACTTAATGGGGCAGAGCAGAGGAATTCTTGATTTGGATCAAAGTACAGAGAGGAGCATAATGGAAACATACGGTTACTCAGAGGGCTGGCAGTTGGGACAGGGAAAAATGGACGAACAATCAAGAAACTACCTATAAGCTAAAAAAACCCAAGAACCAGACAAACAAAAAAAAGAACCTAAACAAAACAACAACAACAAAAAACCCACAAAACCAAAACATCCCAAAACAAACCCAAAAACATTTAAAATGCCAGTTCCAAATAATTCTGTATATTGTGGATTTTTGTTTTTTGCTTAGGTCAAGTCAGCTCCTCTGCTTCCTTAAATGGGAACAGCTTGTGTAAATTCCCAGTCAAATTCAAAGCTTGACCCAGCTGTCCCTTATAATGAGATGCTGCCAGTAACAAGCTGAGCAGCTTCTGATCTTGGGCCTTAAAATCTTAATACAACATCCCCCATGCTGCCCACCCCAAGGGAAGAAAAGAAACATAGCTGTGGATGAATCTATGTTCTTTTGCTTGTCCATGGGCTTTGCCCTTCACGTGGTGATGGGTTTCAGGCTGTAGCTTGGGGTCCTATCGCTTGTTTTCAATGCAGGAGAAGTTCCTTAACTGGAGCAATGCCCCAAACCACTGACATATGGAATGCTGTAATGGCAATGGGGTCGGTTTGGGAATTATTTTTACTCTGAACTGCCTGTCTATTGCCATCCAGTGCTTTCCTGTTTTGACAAAAATGTAAACCCTGACTCTTAAGCTTGATGCCTCTTGAGTGCAGAGCAATAGGAGCACAGACGTGGCTTCCATGTGCATTTGTTTGAGCACAGTTTGTGCACTGCCAAATTAGAGAGATTCCTGAAAGGGCCATCAGGGGGCTATACCCAGAGGGGGTATCACATAGAAAAAGCTCTTTTATTTTGAAAGAGAAATGAGAAGCAGCGAAAAATAGATCTTTAGCTCATTGTCCTGAATATAACTTCTGGAAATCTAATTTTTACCCCATCCAAAATAAGATAAGATTAAGTTTTCTTGTGTGGTACAATGGTTAGGAGCACTATGGATAATTCAGATAGACTTTAACAGGGAAATGAAGGCACTTCGAGGAGGGGATTTAATGAGAAAGGTCTCTGCCTGACATGCACCTCACAATATGTTGCATGGATATACAACAGAGACCCAGCCTCTGACAGGGACTGAACTGCTGTGTATATAACATAGAAATGACCTCTAGAACCTTTGGCAGAAAATACAGGAGAGAGGATCTTTACTATGGTCTGCTTCCTCATTTCTCATCCTCTCCCTTGTAGACTGTGTAAACCCTGCCCACATGTTACTAGCACTGCTGAAAATGCTGCTTCTCCTGAGTTAGGGTTGTACAGACCTGGCTTCCATGCTACAGGAATCACATGATGCCTATACCCAAAATTTGCTCTGATGTCTCCAGAATTAATAAGAATGAAGCCTGCAGTTGTACGAGCCTTAGGCCAAGGTTCTGCTTTCTAGTCTTAAACAGAACAATAATGCTTTCTAGCACCTTCCATGTAAATAACCTAGACTTTACCCTTGACATTTTCAGAGCTGTGGCCCAATAAGCTTGATTTTCAGTGTCACCAGAGGAGTGTGTCTTCCCACTGGGTCTTTGCTCCAACTTTTCTAGAAAAATAGGCACTGGTCAGGCTAATTTGAGCAGGGTTCGTGCTATCCCTCAAGAGATTTGTGCCAAAGTATTGGCGGTGTTCTCTTTGTTTTAGGAAAGTTAAGTCCAGGAATAAAAAAAGAAACCAGGCACAGAGCAACAGCCCTCTCAGCTGTTTGAGCACTGTGTGCTGGTTAGTTTTGGAAGAAGAGTTTGGCTAATGGCCATCTTCAGGAGAGGCTTCAGCATCAAGGCTGCTCTGCAGACTTTATGCTGATGGGACATGCTGTGGGCCGGTGGGCAGAGGGGAAGATCCTAGAGAGAATACTGGACCTCAATATGCCAAGTTCCTGGCTCAGTGAAGGATGGATATGTTGTAACTGAATGCCAGTGAAAAAAGGAAGAGGCAGTAGTGATAGAGATGAAAAAATGGTTGTGCCCATGGAGCCAGTGCTTACTGACCAGCTGACCTCCCAGCTGCTGATGTTTTCTGTGTGAGGCAGCCATGGGAGAGAGAGAAAATGAAAGAAGGATAAAAGCATACCTGCAGCATGTATTAATTACTACATTCTGTATTACAGACCATGAGCTATGTGTATGTGTCTCTATGTTTTCCCCTCTAAACCAGAAAAAGTTATTAATTCAATGAGATCTGGCAGTTGTAAAGAGTTTTCAAAGTTTCATTAAGTTCTGTAAGTTTTATAAAATCAGTCAGCCAAGTAGAGTCTGAGAATTCTTACTTGTACCTTTAGCTGAAGAGAAGAATGTTGTTATACACATTCTATATGGTTGGTGGCTGTACCAATAAATCTCTGAAGGGAAAAGTTTTATTTTCACATTAAATACTAGGAGAGACCTATTAGTCACAAAGCTGCAGAAATAGTTGTGTAGCTGAAGGGATGACTTCTTATAGTGATATTCTCCCTCCTACCCCCCCACTAGAAACACTTCATAGGAAGGAGTAAATCTTTCTGTGAATGGAGTTGTGTGTGTGGTTGTATGTGAAATATGAATCCAGTACCCGCTTATCCACTTCTGTTCTCACCACACTGCAGTTTGCCTTGCCTTCTCACTGTTTTCTAACATTTCTAGCCATAATCATCCATGTGTCCACTAATATACTGCTTACTTACACGGGCAGGTATCAGAGGTGGGAAGAGATGCTCCAGGATGAATGCTATATTTTGTCCTACAGGGCATCTAAACTCAACATTTGTTGCCTTTGTTTTCCCTGTCCTGTTGCAGGCTGGAATAAGTCTCTCCATCACATCTCCTGTTGCCTTTGACATCCTGCCACTGAAACTCCACCCGTTTTCCCAGAGCACTCCGACAGGCCTGGACTGCGTGGGCTGGAAGCGGCGCATCTCTGCTCCCGGTGAGTACACTGGCTTGGCTGGGTGTGCACCATGAGAGAGTTAAACTCTGGCTTATTGAGTGTGGAAACTATGTGATAAGCATTCTAACCTGTTTATGATGATTGCTGCACCCATGTCTGAGCAGAAATCTGCTTTAGAGTTGAATCTTTCATGTGCTTTTCATATTCAGGTTTGTTTTCTCCTTGAGTGGATAAACAGAGTGCTGTTTAAAGGCAAGGTCAGCTTTTTAGTGAAGAAGAGATCACTTGTAGCAATGATAGTGTGCTTTATGTAAAAACATTGTGTTGTCTCATGAGAAATTTGTCTCACCAACGATGATGTCACCTATATCACACTCAAGTTAAATTTCTGCAGATGAAATACACTCTGCCTTGTGTTTGCTGGAGAGCACTACAGTGGGTATGGTGAGGTTCCTCTCAGGTTGCTAATTAGGCACTAAAGCAACTAAATGAGCATCTAGAGACAGAACTTTCCTATACTTTAAATCCCCTTAAAGAACAAATATGCTGTGTTTTCATGAGGAATGCACATGAACTATCATGTCTGCTTCACTTCCTATTACTGATACTTTCTCAGAATTAAAATATAAGTTGCACAGATTATTAAACTGTGAGACTTACCTTTGCCAGGTTTTTAAATTCTCCATCTGACAGCGCCTGCCCGAACACTGCAGATATCTCTATCACAGCACTTTGGGCTGGAATAAGAACAGAATGCAGAGGAGTTGTTTGGCTGTTAGGAATCTAGCCAGCAAAAGCCAGCCACAGTTGGGTGCCAGACTGCCATTTCTGCCTCAGAAGGTCTCTGTACCATCGATTAAACCCTGCTGGAGTTACCTAATTAAGAGACAATAACATTCTACTAATTACATTAGAGTTGAATGGTCATAGTATTTTGTCAAGCAAAACCAGTTTGCTTTCTGACACTTGGTGCAGCTCATTCACAGAGTCATGAGGCTTGATCTGGAAATAAGAAAACTATTTATTATCGTGGTGTTGAGAGCCTTGCCTTTGGGCTCTCAGCACTGAGGACTCTGATCACTTGCTGTCACAAGCATCTGGTGCTGCCCCAATGCTTAGGACCAGCTCACTGGCTGAATTTAAAAAGCTGCAGCTTTACTCCTTGGAAATCCCAGATGGAAACCCATCATTGTCAAGTTGTCTGTGCATCTCTGACATTTGCTGAAATCCCTGAGCACTGCTGTCGTAGAAGTACATTCTGAGTCACAGCTGAGACAAATTTCATGGTAGCTCCCAACTGGGACATGAGTGAGTTAAAAAATATGTATGAATTTCTGTGGGCAAATGGGGGAAGTAAATGTATGCAGACTGACCAGCTGGCAGTGCTGTATATAGGTGTTTATATGCTATCTAGAAATGGGGCCTGCAACCAGAATCATCTGTGATTCACACAATATTCCTGAGATAGGTACAAGTGAATTTCATGTCGTGACCTAAGCCCACACCTCAAGAATTTCTGCGTAAAATTTTTTTCTGTAGCAAAACAAATGATATAGAGCAGAATTATTTTTTCACCACCAAAACCATGCTCCTGGGAAAGGAAACTGATGGAGAGAGGAAGCAGAGGTTCTACCACTGGCATCTCTATTAGCTGCTGCTTCTAGGCTTCTTTGGAAGCATTTTGGGGAGGGGATGAATATGGGCACATGTCCTGCCTGTCGTGAGATGTGGATAAGAAGAAAACTGCAAGCTACTGAAGTAATACTCTGAGGCTGATGAACCACTTTTAAGATTGGCTATGTCCTTAAGGCAATAGTAGTGCAGCAGAATGCCCTCTTTGATTCTTGCACAGCTTTGTTGTGATACCTGTTGCTCTTGCAAAGCTGTAGGGCTTTGCAAAATTTATTATTATTATTAAAATTATACTATTTTTAAAAAGTATTAAGTTATTATAATTAAAATTATATTTATTTGATGTAAAATAAGACATAAGCGATCAATTCATTAATCTAATTTTAAGATTTCTAACTCCAAAGCTGCAACTGATTAATGATCCCAGTTTATGCTC
>VWYI01032907.1:75228-103465 GCA_013399455.1 Anthoscopus minutus
CCGGCTGTGGGAGGCCCTGCCCGCCGGGGCCCTTGCGGCGCCGTGCGGCACCGGCAGGCGGCTCCGAGCGCTGCGGAGCGCGGCCGCGGCTCCCCGGCACACCCCGGCACCCGGGGCCTGCACGGCAGGAGCACCCGAACAGCTCGGAACGGCTTTCTTGGCTGCACCACACGCTTCAGCAGGTAGTGTTGGTGAATATCGAGTGTCTTTACCTTTTAGTTCACAGAATATTCTGATTTGGAAGGGACCCAAAAGGTTCATCAAGTCCAACTCTTGGCCCTCGCCAAGAGCCGCACCATGTGCCGGAGGGCCTTGTCCAAATGCTTCTTGGACACTAGCTGGCTTGGTGCTGGGATCACTGGGCTGGTGCCCAACCACACTCANAATGGGGCCTGCAACCAGAATCATCTGTGATTCACACAATATTCCTGAGATAGGTACAAGTGAATTTCATGTCGTGACCTAAGCCCACACCTCAAGAATTTCTGCGTAAAATTTTTTTCTGTAGCAAAACAAATGATATAGAGCAGAATTATTTTTTCACCACCAAAACCATGCTCCTGGGAAAGGAAACTGATGGAGAGAGGAAGCAGAGGTTCTACCACTGGCATCTCTATTAGCTGCTGCTTCTAGGCTTCTTTGGAAGCATTTTGGGGAGGGGATGAATATGGGCACATGTCCTGCCTGTCGTGAGATGTGGATAAGAAGAAAACTGCAAGCTACTGAAGTAATACTCTGAGGCTGATGAACCACTTTTAAGATTGGCTATGTCCTTAAGGCAATAGTAGTGCAGCAGAATGCCCTCTTTGATTCTTGCACAGCTTTGTTGTGATACCTGTTGCTCTTGCAAAGCTGTAGGGCTTTGCAAAATTTATTATTATTATTAAAATTATACTATTTTTAAAAAGTATTAAGTTATTATAATTAAAATTATATTTATTTGATGTAAAATAAGACATAAGCGATCAATTCATTAATCTAATTTTAAGATTTCTAACTCCAAAGCTGCAACTGATTAATGATCCCAGTTTATGCTCTAGTCATAAGAGACACCAGATATAAAAGTACCATGCAATATCCAGTGCTACTAGATACTTCCATGTTGAAAATACGGATAAATTTCCCACTCCCAAAGGCTGCACCTAGTCACCTTGTGCAGGGAATGCAGCAGAGCCTGTGAGGGATGGGGTATGGAGGCCTCTCTAAGTTCTGTGAGTGTGAAATGAGGCGCAGGTCCCAGCTCAAAAGTCACCACGCACATCTCTGAGACTCCGTCATGCACCTAACCAGGGCCTGGGCACAAGAGCCAGGGACAGCCTGGCTATCCTGGGTCAGGCCAGGTATTTTTTGGTAGAACAGCACGAGTGCAGAGAAGTTTCATTTCGGTGCCCTATCTGCTGTGCTCGTTCCGCTCCTGCCCGCAGTCGGAGGCCTGGCTCTGGCTGCCGGCAGGGCCGGGGCAGGCTCGGAGCTGTCCCGGCTGTGGGAGGCCCTGCCCGCCGGGGCCCTTGCGGCGCCGTGCGGCACCGGCAGGCGGCTCCGAGCGCTGCGGAGCGCGGCCGCGGCTCCCCGGCACACCCCGGCACCCGGGGCCTGCACGGCAGGAGCACCCGAACAGCTCGGAACGGCTTTCTTGGCTGCACCACACGCTTCAGCAGGTAGTGTTGGTGAATATCGAGTGTCTTTACCTTTTAGTTCACAGAATATTCTGATTTGGAAGGGACCCAAAAGGTTCATCAAGTCCAACTCTTGGCCCTCGCCAAGAGCCGCACCATGTGCCGGAGGGCCTTGTCCAAATGCTTCTTGGACACTAGCTGGCTTGGTGCTGGGATCACTGGGCTGGTGCCCAACCACACTCAGTGAAAAAAACTTTTCCTGATGCCCAACCTAAAGCTCTCCTGACACAACTTCAGGCCATTCCCTTGGGTCCACTGACTGCCAGAGAGTAAAGATTGTTGTCTGTCCTTCTGCTTCCCCTCATGAAAGTCTGCTGCAGTGAGACACCCCCCCCCTCCCAATGCTCTGCCTGCTCTGGTTGTATGGGTATTCCCGTGTCTTCATTTGTACCATTCAGTTTGTTCCTTACTACCAGTTTAGGAAGCAAGCCACTTCTTAAAGTAGATATGGGAATGTTTTTCTGCTTTTTAACAGCCTCTGAAGACCTTTTGACACCAGGAAAGGGGTGGGAGAGAAGGGTATATGTATGTACTGGAGTGGGCAGTAGCAGGATAATGAGACCTTGGGTTAAAGCAGCAGACCAGCATGTTTGTCTTTTAGGCTATGAGACCTATCTTGTCCTTCCCCATCTCTCCTGAGTCTGGTGTTTGTTTGTTTATAAAGACTGCCTAAGATTGGGGATGTTGCTGGGAAGCTGTTTGGACAGTGGCTGCAGCTGTGAGATTGTAGCTGCAATAAGGCTGAAGCCAGAAGATGGGCAGCTCTGGCTGTGACAGCTACCAGCCCACAGGCCTAGAGCAGAAAGAACATTCAGGGGAGATGCTGCCATTTCTGAGGTTTTCCTAGGGACTTTTCAACAGGAGACAATCACAAGGGCCCACAGTGACAGACAGTCACAGGTAATTGTCTGAGAACTGGAGTTTCTTGACATCCCTGCTCTCACTGCTGTCTATGCCTCTCAGGCAGAGACTTTTCTACTTTTGTGCCAATTTGTTACTCTTTCCCAGATATTTCCCTCATGCTGCCTCTCAGAGACTCTGAAACTTTTAGAGAGGGACAGGGATACACACGACCATAAACCTGCAGGGTTTGTCATATCCTCCTAGAGGGAGAAACCTGTAACCTGTGTATTACAAGACAGTTTGTAGCTGTGCTAGAATAAATCTCATACCTGTATCATTTTAAGTCGTTATCTAAACGCAGACCAAATCTTTTGGCAACTTTCCATGTGGCTTGTTAGATTAGAACTGCCTTGGATCTTTGAATTTTCTGCTATCAGATGTCTACTAGAGATGCCCTGGAGTTACACCACAGAAATGTGGTTCATTGTGCCAAGCAGAGAGGCATGAATTCCCTCTGACTGATGTGTGCTGATGAGGAACGTACTGGTGGCCTTGGAAATCTTGCAAAAAGAGTAGGCAAGCCAAGTTCTCAAGGGCTGAATCTTTTGTGTATAGTCTGGAAAACAGTGATCACTCAGTGATACTAGTTATCCTCTGGCCTCTCTGGTGTAGTGGAAAGTATTTCTCACAGGCAAAGAGACTGTTTGTTTACTCAGCATCATGTGGACAACTTTCATCTTCTTTTCCCAGCTATAGATGTGCTGTTAAACTCACACTTGGCAACAGTTAATGTGAAGATGTTTGACAGCCACTGGAGAAATCTGTTCAAGAGGGAAAATATTAGCTCAATAACAGGACTTCATTATGTCTTATAAATATTTAGCAGTCCCGTGGTTCAGCAAAATAACAAGCTGAGTTATTTATTCCATTTTTGTCATTTTATCTCTTGAAGAAAGTGGTATGCAAGTTCCCAGAAGTGTATCATGGTAGCTGTAGCATGAAATGTCCATTCCATCCCCATTAACTAGACAAGTATAATTGAATTTAAATGGCTAAAAAAGAATCACATTGCCTACTGTTTACTTTCCACTTTGTCTCTTAATCACAGAAAAATTAGACCCACTATGTCAATCTTGGTTTTGTTTAACCACAGCCACAAACATTTGCCCTCTCTGAGGTCTTTGATAATGTGCTCACTCAAAGGTTTTCATCCAGTCTTAAAAGCGGGGCCTGGTGGGGGCTGAGTTCCTGAAAATTTGTGTTAGCAAGTTGAATGGGATTATATGTATTGGCTACTGAGGTGAAAGATTTAGCATACCAATAAATACTTTCTGTGGGGCAAAGAGAGAAGAAGGAGGTCCTAGGAAATCCTAAATGATGCTGGTAATCACTGTTCAAAGCTACAAGATTACTGGGGAACCCAAAAGAGACTAAATCTAGCAGATATTTAGGATCAGGTTGCCCAAGGCTAACTTCACTACCTTTACCAGGCTGTACAGTGAGTTCCTTAGTATTTAGCTGGAGTCAGTTACTGCTACATCACTAACGTCTCTAATGTCACAGAAGAAAATCTCTGTGTAGATTTTACAAGAAAAAATAAAAATCTGTAGTCAGTGGAAACTGCTTTTTGATGGGTTGCAGTCTTGAACTCTTGACAAAATTTTTGCTTTCCACACTTTGGCTGTGTCGAATTTTTCTTCCTTCCATTGTATTAGAAAATTCCTCTCTAGTGCTTACATACAACAGACACACAAATATAAGGAGAATTAGGACTGAACTGTAGCCTCTCTTTAGCACCTTTGCTGTCTGAAGAGCTGCACTCTCTTCTCAATGCCCCGTTCTCTACATCCACAACAGCAGCATTCATCTTTGTTGCCCATGTGTAATTTACCTTCCCCTGATTATTGAGATCAAGAAGAGTTTCTCTCCAGTTGTACTCGAATGCAGGCAGTTCTGGAAGAACCAGATCAGTGCAGAAGAGTGGTTCTACTGCAGTCAAATCAAGAACACATTTCTATTTCTCTATTAGGAAGTATTAAATATTTTGGTCTAAGTAGCTACATTCAGAAGATAATTGAAAGAATTATTGTATCACAGACCATTAGAAATGTCATTTTTGTTACTGCAACAGAGACTTTTCTTTAAAAAAATAGCTGAAAAATTTAAGGATTCAAAAGTTGGTTCAGCATTATTGGGTGCTTTGTGATATTCTCCAGTGATGGAGAGCGACATTTTTTCCTTTTAGGAAATACTCAGTAAACCAGAAGTCTTACTGAACTGAAATTACTCTGCTACTGCATGGATAGCGAGGCAAACTCAAAGGGGTCTCTATTGGAACTAGCTGTGATGGCCATATAACATGGCCTTGTGTACTTTGCAAAGAGCTGCCTTGCATTCAAATTGTAAAGTGAGCATTTTCAGTTCATGAGTGGAACTGGGCTGCTGGGTCTGGATTTGGGTGTCTGGAGCCATGTGCACTATGTGGCAGGAACAGTGAGGGGTTTTCCTTTGCAGCCCATGTGTGGGTGGCTGTCCCTCTCCCAGATGTGCTGGGGGAGCTGATCTCCTTTGCTTTGGTCCAGCCCTTACTTGCAGCCTCACCTGGCTAAACTTACCCTGGGCTGGGGTAATCCCACACTGAATCCAGCTAGTTCTGGTTTTACACTTTTTTCTGCTGCCCAGGGTACAAACCATGTGGCTATTAAATTATTTTGATCGTTTGACAAATCTGCCATCTGCAAGGTCTCTGAGCAGAGTGGCAGCCCAGAAATGTCCTTTATTATAAAATCTCTGTGGTGCCTCAAAAGTGTTATTAAAGTGCATAGCTATTTCTGCATTCTCAGGAAACTGCTGTTCTTTCAGGGAATCTCCTGTTAGGTGGGTAATGAGATGATAAAACTTTGTGGTAAACAGTGATTCTGTTTCAGTTGTGACTGAGGTCTCTTACAAAGATTACACATGGAAATAGGGATCATACCAGGTCTGCAGTCTAGGTGTGGATGCTAAATGATTGTTCAAAACTCCCAACTGCAATCTCCCCAAATCTCAGTCTGTGGTTTTCTAGCTTTAATTTAATTTTGAATTCTTTTTCTGAGTACTTACAAAAATAGTTTTTTAATAGCAGCAGCCACAGCCAGTTCTAAACATGATTAGTTTATATCTTAAATCCTTTCTGAGTTCTCAGGGGAAGCAGGTAACACAAGGTCTCTCTCACTTGGGCATTTTTAAAATGCATGAAATTCTACTATTTTCACTTATTTTTAATCTGACAGTTCTGCTATATTAAGAGGAGAGACCTCACCCCTTGCTTAGATCTCACCTCTTGCTTTCTTAATGCCTTGAAATCGGCTTTAATAAAAATCAGCTGCTGAAAGCAGCGGAGCTGCCACAGAGGGAGCCTCCTTAGTGGACCCCTATGATGTCAGGATGCATCGAGGCGAGCGGAGAGGAGGCTCGGGATCCAGCCCAGTGCTCAGCCGGCGCTGCCAGGTCCCACTGCCCTGGGAGAGCTCCGGAGAGCGCTGCCCGATTCCTCCCGCAGCCCCGCAGAGCCCCCGGCTCCCCCTCGCAGCTGCCTGCATGAGGACCCAGCAGTGCCCCAGTGAGTCCAGCGGGGCACACAGTGGCGAGAACTGCAGCAGCAGTGGCAGCTCCGGGCTCTCACCGGGCTCGGATTCAGACAGCAGCGGGGTGGTGTGTGGCGGTGGTGGCATGAGAGGTGTCCTGTCCAGGTACTGGAGCTTGGAGAGTCTTCACTCTGCCACAGGTAAGGAACGGGCTTTTTTTTTTTTTTTCCCTTTCCCTTTTTCTTTTTCCTTTTTTTTTAAATAAAAAAACCACAACTGCTCTGTGATATTGCACTGACCTTGAGAAACCAAACCAAACCTTCTGGAAAAAGTATATAATTTGGAAATGCAGTCTCTCAGTCTTGAGAAGTCACCAAAGCATTCAGTGTTTGCAAGCTATACCCTCTGTAGACTTAAGCCTAAACCAAAACAACACAGACCCTTAATAGACTTCTTCAGTCAGGAGGGAAGAATGGTTTTTAATGGCTTTTTAAAATAAACAGGCTTCTACCTGATTAAAGATGTCCTTGCCTATTGGAACATTTCTTTTTTCAGCTTAATCATACAGAGTTGATATTTCTCTGTAAATCCCAGTGTAGAGGGTATCACTGCCTCTAGAAAATGCCCAGTTGAGTGCTGTGCAGCAGATGAGGGCTAGGTAGGGTTGCACTGCTGTGCACTGAAGAAAGGAAAGGCAGTTCTCTGAGCCAGCTACCCAAGTTCAGTTTTTGCTTTTCCATCCATTATTTAATGTCTTTCTGAACCAGGGATTTTGGAGGCACATTCATATAGCCTGGACCTGTTCTGACTCAGCTTGTCTGGATCTGGCATTCTGGCTTTTAGTTACTGATGTGCCTGTTTAGGGTTTGAACTACTAGGATAGTAAAAAAGCTTTTTCATTCCCAACTGATCCTAGCAAAGGAGCCTGGCAATGATGTTAACGGCCAATGTCTGCTGAGTTGTTCAGCAGTTGCTGTTTAGAGAGATTTTTAATAGAGCTGCAGTGAATTAGTTCCTCTCTTAGATAAATTCAGACAAGTGCCTTCGAGGCCACCAGTGACTGCCATTTCTGTAGTAAAAATACCCAGTGCTACCAGCTGGAATCAAGGCTTGGGAAGAATTCAGGGTGCAGTTCTGTGTAATCTGCTTTAGTCATGTGTACTTTTAATTATTGAAAGGCTTTATCATTCCATCTGTTACTGTAGATTTGGAGGTGTTTAATAAAATCTCCATTGCTGCTCTGGAGTCTCTCCTGAAGTGTGAGTAACTGCACAAACATACAGGAAAGAGCTACAGCAGGATGGCCAGTCTCCCTGACTTTCCACCCTGCACACCACACCTTCTAGGTGGCCAAAAGCAGTAAACACCTACAGTACATCCTGAGAGTCCAGGGACAGGAAAGGCTGAGGGTGAGATCAAGCCATTGGTACTCTGTTCTGGGGGAAGATCTGGGCTGCAAATACAAGATGATGTGCTTTGGAATTCTCACTAGCATCTGCTGGCTATTTTCTCTTGTAACTAGAAGTGCAAATTAACCCCAGCATGCTCTTGCATTGGCATGAAGTAAGTCTGGCACAGGGTCTTTTTGCAAACTCCTGCTCAGAGTTGCAATTGGGGTTGCAGCAGGGGCTCCATCCCCTCTGTGTCACAGGGTTTGCTGTCAGCTGCCCTCCCTGGGAGCATTGTTGAGCTTAATCAGGTCACTTGAAATAAACAGTGTACAGTGATATGAAAGAAGTAAGGCTGATAGCAAAAGCAAGCTCTGAAATTAAGTTTGTTTTTCTAAATGTTCTTTCATTTCCACAATAGTCTTGCTATCAAGGCTGTGAGGCATGGTGTAATTTTGTGGATGCTACATGCATTTAGCAGGAAATACAGAGATGAGAACAAATGGAATAGAAAATGGTACGGAGGGAGACTGAGGACAGGGAAAAACCAAATTAAGTTTCATAATTACAGTACTGATATGTAAATACAACAATAAAAGATTTTACAATAATAAAAGATGATCACATTTCAGACTTCTTGTCTCAGAATACTGTAGTAGATGTCTTCTCATGTGCAAAAGATTTCTGAGTCAGAATTATGCTTAAATTTTGAGAGCAATGGATCACTAGGATGAATTTGTTTTGATTCTTCTCTGTCAGAATTCTTCTTTGGTTTAAACGGAGGAAGTTGTGGTAGAACTGCTCCTCTTCATCATAGTCCATTGCCTGTCTGAGGAGTGACGAAGGATTTCTTTAAAGCTTGTGCTAAATAACATTTTTGAATGGTAAAATTTAGTACACTGCTTAAACCAACAATAAAAAAACCCAAACGGAAAACCCAAGGAAGAAAAACCAAGAGCAGTAGCAGCTGGCAATGGATGAGAGAAGTGGTAATTAAAATGTGTGGCAATGTCCTCTCCTCAGAGGAGCAGGGAGCCTCTAGCATCTTTCCGTGTGATACATCAAGGAGTTGGGGGGGAAGAAGAGTGCAGACTGTGTGGAAACACTGTGAAGTGCCCAATGTTGCATTAAGAAAGGTCTGAGGGATGAGTAAGTCTCTTTCTCTGCTTGAAAGGGATTCTGTGTTTCCTTAAGGCTGGGTAGGTGGACTTGGCAGAGAGGTTTTGTTTTTCTCCCCCTGTGTGTACATCACCTTTTCTGTGGGGATCTTCATACTTAGTCTGTTGCTGTCTGATCAGGGAATATTAGAAATAAACCAGATTTAAATGACTGAAAAATGGAGGTGAAAAGAAGGTGGGAGGTACGATTGGAATGCATCCATTGGAGTTTTTCTTTTAGATAATTTAGATTCCAAGGAGGTGAAAAGACAGAGATGTATTTGTGTTTATGTACGTGTACGTTTGACAATGTGTGATTTCAGAAATACAGATAGTTATCTCCTCTGTGGAAAAGACAGAATTTTCTGAGGTTCACAGGAGCAAAAACTGTCGTTGGTTCATTATCTTCCTCTGCAGTCAGTAATGAAGTACAATTTCTTCTGGTTAGGGGCTGACCTTGTTGTGATAGATTAATCCAGAGGGGAAGCTAAATATGACAGTAAAAAGAGAAAAAAGACCTGTTGTTACAGCATAAACTTATGTGCAAATGCCATTTGAAATACAAAACATGGTTCAGGCTTGTAGGAAGTGAAAAAAAATCTACTGTTTTGTAGTATCAGTGCATGGCATTTCTGGTCTAAATGTCAATAAATGCTACCTTACTTGAGAAGGTCATGAAAATAGGGAATGCTTTACTCTTCTACCAGGCTTTTCATTTGAGCATGCCAGAGGACCTTGCAAGCATCGCTGACTCTCACATAGTACCCAAAAGAATTTCTAAACATTATTTAGGATAAGTAAGGATACTTGGACAGTATCCTTGCTATTTTTAAATACTTATGAGTAGTGTCCAAGTGTTTGAACAGTGAAAAGAGGACTGGGAGCTGAGGTGGCTCAACAGACCTGAAAACCAGGCTGTAAATATCTCAGCTGGCCAGAACCCCACAAGACATCCAAATTAAAAGTTGGTTGTGACAGTGCTCCAGCAAGTGATTCAGTGGCACCCTGGGCACTCTAACCCTGGTCTTCCAGGCAAGACTTTGTACCCCAGGGCTGCCTGTATCCCATTCATCACTGTTGTACATACAACTCCACTGAAAAGTTTTTCCTGTAGAATGTTTCCAGATTCAAGCCTGTGAGAAGCTCTTTGCCTTTCCAGCTCCTTTGTTGCAGGTCCAATCCCGACCTCATTAATACTTCTGTTTGTTCTTTTTCTTGTCCAAGTTAGGAAGGACTGGAAGAGCAAAGTAAGGTAGGGACAAAGGGGGAATCACAACCTGGAGGACTAGTGGTTGCCATAGTTTCCCTGGGATCCTCTGTGTATTTGTGCATATGTAGCAATTTAATTGTGCAGGCTCCACTTCAGTGCGCCTCTGCACAGATTTGTGGCTCCTAATATGCAGATATGCTCATCTACTGCCCTTGGGAATATGGCCTTTAAACAAACAAGAAAACATGAAGCATGGGTGTGGAGGGGTTTTTTCCTTCAGAGCTTAAAAAGAAAATTATGGGTTTTTTAGGAAGGTTTTTTCCAAGTCATTCATTTCATTGTTGTGGCTGATGAGAGAGCCAGTAATAGAACTGTGGCAAATGCTTTGCCTCTTTCTTGTTTAGCAGATTTTCTTTTGAGCCCTTTCTGTTTCCTTTTTCTTCCCCTAGAGCTGTCTTTTTGGTACTGCTGTCTTCAGCTGTGTTCATGGACTGCAGTGCATAATTCCACTGACCCTTCTTTCTCTAGGGTCATTCAGTCAGCAAGAGTTAGAGGTCACACAAGGGCAGATTGATTTAAGGTTCAAATTGCTTCAGAATGCATCCAAAGGAGAGCAGAGAGGAAATAAAGTGAGTGCCTCAGAGCATCCAGTGCAGCATGTTGAGGTTGTGTTTCACCCTTTCCTTGTGAGCTGGGATATTTCTGCTGGATTCCTGCTTGCACTCTAAGATGTCCTATGTGTTCCCTCATTTATTCTATATCACCTGCCAGAGTAACTTCACTCATGTTCTGAATGAATAATCAATGGATTTATTTAAACAATCAGTAATCCATGCAAAATTAACTTTGATTTTTCTCTCTGTGTGGATTCATTTGTCATGGTGACTGGTATGGTTAAGTTAAACCTAAGGGCAATCCTGAACTTTTGAGGAAGAATTACAAGATGAACATCTCTTGATGTTGAGCTAGTGAGCTGCCCTAAAGTTTAAGTTAATATTCCTTAGTTGAAAATTCATCTTCTAAATAGTGTGTTGAGTTTTGCTGAACTGTGATTTGGCATCACATTCAAATAGTGAGAACATCTATATTAATAAGTGGTTGAGTTCATTCCAGTAAAGGGAATCTCAGTCAATGCTAAATGTGTGTAAACTTGGCTACCTGACTCTTTTAGTACACCTACAGAAATGTTTTTTCACTGCAAAGTATCCTCTAGCATCATGCTTTTCCATTAAAGGGAATTTAAAATAGTATTAATAGAGGTAGAAAGTCTAATCATGTACCTCTGTTTGCAGCAGAACTAGATTTTCTAAGTTCAGCTACTTTGTAGTTTTAATTATATGTTAGTTAATGCATTGAGGGTGGTTCTAGTTGACTTTCCCTTGAGATTTTTTGGTATTGTTTCAAAAGGAGTAAATGCTTATTCTCATGTCCCCGTGAGGCACAGAGAAACATATATCTTTGGAACACTGCCTGTGATACTTCCCCAGGTGTTACAGGTGCACCATCTTCATCCTTTTCCTTCTCTGCCTTCAAAACAACTCCCATGAAGAGCATTTAGATTGTGATCACTATTCCCTTTGCTGAGGAATATGACAACTTCTAAAGCTGAATTTTCTCAAAGATCCAATTGCCTTTAGAGTAGCCTTTCAGACCATCTCTTCTCTGGGATATATCCAAGCTTCAATTGCTGCTATTTTTCTGCATGGAAGTAAAACAGCTTTAAGCTACCTCATCTCAGTACTGCCAGCATCACAGCTCTTGCCGCAGGAAACTAGTGTGGTCCAAGAGAGTGAAGGAAAGGGGGAGTGAGGTGGTACCATGAAGTTTACCTGACCCTTTCTTCCCCACCTTTAGGTAGACACCCAAAGGCTGGCAGAAACTTGAATGTACCTTTTCATTTGCAGTTATCTGGGTCTAGTTCATGTAGGTAGAAAAAGCAGCGAAAATAGATTAGAATGTGTGCTGGCAAATAGTGTTTATGCCCAGTTGTCACAGAGAATGTGTTTGCTTGCTGCCTACACATGATGCAGCTTTGCCATGGCTGCTTAGCAGTTAGTTAAACAATGTAGGGAACAATCCTGCCTGTCCTTCACTATTGGGATGTAGCCTTTACATTACTAAGCTTGTCTGTAACTAAGCTTGTTCCCTACTAAGGTCTTGTTCTCCAATTCTTCTGAATCATGAGAAGTGTCTTTGAAGGATTAGAGAAATACAACACTGTTCTGAGTGTCAGTAATCATCTGTAGAGGCTTCTAATTTAATTAGAGTCCTGTCTCATCTCACAATCCTTTTGTGGTCTGATGTTTGTTAAACCAACTAACTAGTTCAGTAATTTGCTTAAAAGTGGCAGGGATGAGCTGAGTGCTGGACTGCACAGGATATTGGTGTGAGCAGGCCCAAAGTCTGAAGATGAGCTGTCTTCTTGGATACCAAATGCCTTCAGTGGCTGTGCCATTCTGAAAAAGCTGCTCCTGCAAGCGGTGTGTCTGCACATGAAAGTGAGACAGCAGCCTGGCTGTAAGCTGATAGGAACATGGTTTGCACCTGGTTAACTGTCTTGGATTACACTGTGTGAACATCCAAGTGTTGGCAGCTCTCACTACAAATATCCCTTGGGGTGTATTTGCCTAAACAGGTAGAGAGCTTTGCTGCTGTTATTCTCAATCCCTGCTAATCAAGGAGCAAGAGATTCTCTGGACTATGATGTTGGCTCATAAGAGCTCAAATAAACTTTTTTTCCTTTTTGTTTTTTCTTTTTCCCATGGAGTATAGAAGAATTGCTTTGCTGGAGTAATTGAGCCATTTCCAAGTTGTGCAGTATCCCAGAGAGTGCCTATGGATGCTCTAATGCATCATCCCACGTGTAGCTGATTCCTCCTCCATTCTGTGGCCTTTAGCAGGATGAAGGCTGGAGAATGGTCTTAGAATAGGAGGGAAATGAAGTGCTAAAGGCAGGTGAGCACACAATTGCTTTGAAATGTCCTCATTGTTCTTACTCTGAATTATCTTTCTACCTCATATTTGAGTGCATGTATCTATATGCACACACACAGTTATTTATTAGTTAAGCTTAGAACATTCCTCTGTGAGGTTTCTCCAAAAGAAGCATTTTTAGGTGTGGACTCTACATTTTTTTAATCTGCCAGTAGATGAGGTTTCTTTCAGAACCCTTCTTAAAGGATCTGATAAATGCCTAAATAATCATTTGAAATCCATTTAAAGTGCACTGTTAAGATATATGGTAGCATCCTCTTGCTTTGGAAGGTAAACTACATGTAAGTATTTATAAAATAACTTGAAAAATAAGGTTTTGTGTCAGGAACATGAGGTAAATGCAGAACTTTGATTTTATTTTTATTTTCTGTAAAATAAAAAAGTAATTATTATGTGGCATTGAAATGTTTCAAGTTGAGAATAAAGGAAGAGAAGACTAATGATCTTAAGCTGGCAGAGATTTATTTCTATGTGAGAGTGAAGTTTCAAGAGTTTCCCTTTTGGCTAATGGAAATAGTTTCTATGAGGTAGTTTTGAATTTTTTAAATTGAAATGTCCCTTAAAAGGCAGGAAAAAAGCAGTGAACTAGGAGATTCAGTGTTAGCACAAAATTACCTGTTTGAATGGGTAGGATTAATCTACTCTGCTCTCCCTTTGCCAGTGGAATGTTTCCAGGCCAGGTGTGAAAAGCCCTCAGCTCTTTATGAACCAAGATCACTACTTGGATGTGTGTGTGACATTTGGAAGCTGCATTTCTAAGAGGCAAAGAAAGACCACAAACAGGGCCTGTGCACCTACTGGCCATGGCTCCCTGTTCTTAGAGCTGTCACTGATGTTATTTCTTGCAGTGATCTTTACAAATGTCAAGGCACATACGAGTTCAAAGGAGGAGAATCTATCTGCAGAATTACTGAATCTAAACAAGCCCAACCCAAGCTATTTGGGAACTAAAGGCTCAGCTGTAGCAGGAAGGTGCAGCAAGCAGTGAGAATCAGTCTCATTTGCTGAACAGGAGTGCCCCGAGGGCTCCTGTGCTGTGACTTCCCTCGCTGGCTCTCGGGGAAGCTGCCACACTCTTGACACTGCCTGGTCTGGGGCAGAGTGCAGCTCTGGAGAATCACACAAGCCAAGAGCTCTGTGTGCTCAAGCAGCCAGTTCAGAGTTTGAGAAATAAACACCTGCAGTGTTGAAAATGGGTTGGGTTCCAGCTGAGAAGTGTCTGCAGTTGGGAGCTGATAGCAGAGTGCTACAGGCAGGTGTGTGATCCCAGACTGGGGCACTGGGATGTTCCCAGCCCTACACCAGGCAAACTGCTCATGTGGCTCCTGTGCAGATCCTCTTGTGTGGCTGTATTGAAATTGTCTCAGTTTCTGACAATACAGAGTGACCTGGATAAGAGAATATCAGTCTGGATGCTGGATGTTTGAGGCACTGGGTTGGCTCAGCTCCTGCTGACTCTCCTAGAGCCCTCTCACTGAGCAGAGCTGTGAGTCAGCTTGAGGTCACTGATGGTACATCCTGCTCAGGGCAAAAAACTACTCTGCATGCCTGAAAGAAGCTTTGACAATAAACCTTTTAAGAGAGTTTATTATGAAAATACAGCATTACTAATACCCTGAAAACAGCGGATTTGGATCAATTTGAAATGTGGCATTCTTATGAGTCTTAAAAGCCTGAATAAATTAAAAATATGCAGAACCCATCTGTAACTGAGACTTGTTGATTGGATCTGTCATTTTCTCTTTGGAGAGCACAAAATTATTTAATTTGGGCTATTTTTGCTCCCAATTCTGAACTCCACCACAATCTCTTTGCTGTCATAAATCTAGGGCCTGGCAGTCCTGTTTCCTGCTGGCTTACTGCCAGTACTCTGCATAGGCTGGATTCTGGGGGGTTGGTCAAATTTTCTTCTGTGAATCTGTAGTTAAGGTTGGCAGTATAGCGCTCACTTGTGTTCATGCTGCATTTTCTGGCTCACTTGAGAGCACACACTGCATAGCTGGAACTTCTGCTTGGCCCCCCAAATGCCACTTGACCATCATCACTTGAGCCACTGGAGGAAATCTCCAAAGTAATTGAATGTAGGACAACTTATGCATCTTTTAGGCAGCTAGTTGTGATTGTCTAATCCAGATAACTGGAGAACTTAACTTTCTGAAGGAAAAAAAAAACTTCCAAGGGTAAGACAAAGCAATGTCAAAGTGTTTCAAGCCTGTGACTTGACACTTGAACAGAATTATTTAAAAATACACTGGATTAATTATGGCCAGGTCATTAGTCTTGACTTATCTGAATAATTCTTTATATCTCTGAAGTCCCAAATATAGATGAGTGTAAATACTGCTTTGTCAAAGTCCTGAAAGGCTGCTTGGCCAAATACATGGGTTTTTTTCTGAATAAAGGTGAGACTTGCAACCTGGTATTCTGTGTTGTTTTCAGGTCCTGCCTCCCTGCCTCCCTTCCTCCCTTTTCCAGCTGTAATAAGAAAAAACAGAGGATGATCTATGATTTTTTCTGAATACAGGGAAGAGGAGAATCATTCTGCCCACACGTCAACAGACCAGGCACCCATTCTTCTGCTTTACACTTCTCTTGAGGTGTTCACTGACCTGCAGTGGCACCAGTGCTTTAACTTTACAGCTGACTGTGACCTAATTCCTTTATCATAGTAAGCAAAGAAGGGGTAGTTCAGCAATTCCTGAGTGCTCAGAGGAAGATGAGCCTTGGCTAGGTGCAAACTGGAAGCAGATTAGAGCAAGAGTAACTTCTTTCTGTTACTTCCCAACCTCATCACAAATGTACTTAATGGCACCTTGGCTTGTGTGGCTTGCTCTGCTGGCTGGAGCATTGATTCTTTTCCTTCTCTGATCAGACAGCAGGGAGGATGGAAGTTTCCCCCTGCATGACTACTTTGCAAGGAAGCTGAATTTCATGACTGACACTGATTTTCTTTAATCATGCTCTAGTTTCCAGAGTCCTGGAGAGATGAAGCATACTCTGCCATGGGCTCCTCCTGAAAATTTTACCTGCTGTAGAAGTTCCTCGTCTTGCTTGAGGGCTTCTGTGTAGGTCTTCTTCCCAGTTTGAATCTCAGAATGGTTTAGGCATCCCTGGAGACTGTCTAGTCCTACTCCAGTGCTCTAACCAGGGTCACCTGTATGTGCAGTCAAGTTTGAATATCTCCAGGAATGGAGACTCTGCAACCTCTTTCAGGCAATGGCTACCCTTAGTGTAAAAAAAATTTATATTTGAATAGAATTTACTGTACTTTGGTTTATATCTTTCTTCTTGTCCTTCTATTGGCCTCCAGATGAGAGTCTAGCTATGTCTTCTATGCCTCCCTCATGAGGTACATATGCACATTGTTCAGATCTCCCTGAGCCTTCTCTTCCCCAGGCTGAAGAGTCCAAGCTCTCTCAGCTTCTCTGTGTATGTCAGGTGCTTCAGTGCCTTAAACACACCTGACCTTTAGCTGGACCCACTCCAGGACATCCAAATGTTCCTTGCAGTCTCATTTGCCCTGGAGTCCTGGCTGAGTTTAGTGTGGTGTGTTCTCTGAACTCCTAACCACCTTAATGATCATTAGCATCACATCTAAAGCTTTATCTGCCAAGTCTTTCTTTGACAAGGCAGGTAGGGAGATTAAATTTTCTGAAAGCACAAATCAGAAGCAAATTTTGTCCCGCCTTAATCCTGGGGGCCAGGATTTGCTGACAGTTGGGTCATTGCAGGATTCACAGGTTGCTTCCTATTGATCAGCTGAGCACATAGCTGGAGAAGAAGCTTTGAGAAGCCAAGAAGGGTCAGAGCTGCTTGATTGCAGCAGATATAGCAGCTGCTGGTTCCTTGGTGACACGTGCCTGTGCAGACGGTGTTTGGTGCCTAAATCTCTGAAACAGCAATTCTACTTCTTTTAGGGTATGAATTGCATGGTGTGGGATATTTTGTTTGTTCGTGGAGGGGTTTTGTGGCCTCTTGCTGCACGTTTCTGCACTTGCAAAGCTTGCCAGTTGTGTGTGGGTGTGAGCACCTGATCAGTGCTGCTTTTGTTTTATTGAGAGTAATGTCAGATACCAACTGGACCATGGCCTCAGGCATAGGCCAGGCCAGACTTTGGTCACATGTGGGAGAGATATGATTGTACAAATAGTTTATGCAAAGGTGGAGCCTTGTCTGAGGGATCCTTAGAAAGCACTGAGGCTGTGTGCTCTTCTGTCAAGACTTGTATGTAGTTTCTGCACTGTGTATGGACTCATTCAGTCCCCCTGTTTATAGCACATCATAAGTAACAAGTCGTAGCCTGGAAGGAACCTGTTGTGCCATATTTGGCACAACAGCCTACAGTTTTGTGCTGCAGTACAAATTATAATTGCACTCTAATTATTAATCCCAGAAATCCGTATGAGAGGCCAGTGTGCTTATTAGAATGAGCCCTTGTCAGTAAATTCCCTGGATGTTCCCATTTAAACACATCTCTTGGCTGTGAATATCTTTTCTTGTTGCTCAGCCTGTTGTGCTCAAAGGGTTTCGATCTAACATTTTTCTTAGACACTTTAAAGCACTGCCATTAAAACAGGGATTTCTCCAGGAAATACTGATCTCAACTGCTTTGTTCTTGACAAAGCACCAGAGGCAGCAAGACTTTGGGAGTTCCTTAACACAGACCCTGGAAGGAGACAGGCATGCTGTGAGGAGAGGGATTTTGGCAATCACTAACTCTGTTCGCTCTCTGTGGCAGACAGGCACATTACCTACATTCCTGCTCTGTTTTCCTCTCCTATAAAACCTAAATACAAGGAGGTTGTGTGGGTTGCTAAGTGCTGTCTGTAAGATAATCAAAAGGCAAACAGAGCTGGGCCATAGACCAAAACATTGCTTCAAGCACCTTACAAAGGCCACAGAACGAGTTTGAGCTCTGCTGCAGGTTGGAATTTCCTGCTCCCTACATAGCTCTGACTCAGAATCTCAGAGCCCTGTGCTGGAAATGTTTTAGCTGGTCATTCACTAATTCACTATTTTAAAAAATGGATTGATGTTAAAATCCTAGGCAGTTCACAGACTTAGTGGCTCTAGATCATCATGGTGCTGGAATGATGTTAGAGTGCAGCAAGAGGAGCAAGGTGCTTGTGTTTTGCCTTATAAAACAGAGTGTGTTCTAGACCTAGCTAAGTAGGATCCTGGGCAGCCTCAGAATGGCTGACATCCCTGGTGACATCCCAGCCTGTGGCAGGAGGTTGGAGCTAGGGGAGCTTTGAGGTCCCTCTCCATCCCAACCCATTCTGTGATGATTCTATGGTAGGGCAGCAGCTGACAGAAGGACCTCAGGTCATGTTCTGCACCGATGGGGTTTCTGCAGTGAGTGAAGCTGTTTGCAGTGCTCTACAGGAATCCTTCCTGCTGTGTGAACCTCACCTAGCTAGGAGAAGAAAAAGTTGTCTTTGTTTATGGCAGTCTTCTATCTTTAAAGCAGGGCTGGTGAAATAAAATGAGCACATAAACCTCAGCTCTTTAAAAATGAGGATGGAAAACAAAATTTAAACCTTTCATCATCAGCAGTTAATGTCAGCTGTTTGGCTCTGTGTTGGAGAACTTAGAATGAAGCTAGGCAGCTGGTTCCCAGCCTTCTGCAGCAGGAAAGAGCACGGGGGGGCAGATGTGAGATTGAGGGAGCACTGCTATGCCAAAGGGCCCCTGTTAATTCTTCTCTGAGTGTTTGCCCACAGCCATCAGGAAGGAATTGGGTTTAAATGCAGCACAGCAGAACACCCTCTAGTCATGTGTCTCTTCCTTCTCTGTTTGTTGAAGTCAAATGTCTATATTTGGCACATCCTAGGCTGTTGTCATGGAAATGGTTGTATTGACACATCCACGGCAGAGCAGCTTTGTTCTGTACTCAAGGATCAGAAGGACGATGGGTGAGAAAGGAACAGGCCTCTTCTCAGCACTCAGTCATACATAATATTTGTTCTTTAGCTTCTTTGCTCCAGCTGGAAGACACAGAACTGTTGAATGAGTTGTTTTGTGCTAATATTGAAAGAATTGTGTAGAACAATACCCAGTACTTGGACACAGGATATTACTGAACATGACAAAAGATGGGATCCCCAGCTACAACAGCTGCCTCCTATACGGCTGTGTGCTGCTGATTAGCACCAGTGCAGGGCAGTAGCATCTCTGCCTGGTCTTTTTTACCCTGTATTTCTAGTTCATGGGAGATCTTGTGTGTACCTGCTATTTTGAAAATGGTAGGAAAGAAGACTTACCCGTTTAAACATTGTAGCTGGAAATGTCAAGACCTGAAGCCAGATATTTCCCACTGACTACAGGGAAAAGCGGAGTATTTGAAGAGTTAATGAAGATGAACTTAGGAGAAGTGAGTAATATTGGCAGATTTTGCTCCCAGTGTCCTTTCTGCTGCTGCCAGGCCACCCTGAATTTTCCCTGAGATAGGTCCTCTGCTGTGAGAAGGAGAAGGAATAGAAGAAAGAATGTTGGCTCTGTTTGCCTCAGATCAGAGTGTTTTCACAGCCTGTTGCTACAGGGAGCTTCTCAGCTTCATGCCAAGAAGAGTCAGAAGATAAGGAACTTCAGAGCAGTGAGGGAAGCCACATCTTGCATCTCAGAGCTGAGCTCTGCAGGGTTCTTTCCTCTAGTGCCTGGATCTGTGAGAGGAGTTCCTCCCCCCTCCTGTGCATCTCGAATGTGGTGGGAGATTATTTCAATGCATTTCATCAGACATTTGGTGGGTTTTATTTCTCTGTTAAATGTGCACATGGAGGCTGGTACATGCTTAGTAAAAGCCACGCTGTTTCTAATGCAGTCTGTGTATCCAGCATGATCTAAAAATCACCCCAGTCTGACTGCAGACAAGGAAGGGCTCTTCTGGTTGTGTTGACAGAAAGCTCCACTTCTCACAATGGCCTGGACAGATTAGACAGAATGCAAGCAAAGGCTGCTCCTGTCCCTGCACCACAACTGGACCATGCACTCAGGTCCCCCTCTAGGAAGGCAGGGCAGGACTTGCCCAGAATCCACTACTTTTAGGAGTTTTGATGGATTTAATCTTTTGAGACTTCAGGAATGTTTATTCGTTTTTCAACTTCCCAGATACTGTTATATATAAGCAACACATGTAAGGGTCATAAATGTATTTGTAATTAGTGCTTCCCAAACCCCAAGCTTTCTGCTTGTCCATTGCATATTTGAATTTTAAAAATATAGTTAAGCAAAACAAAAAAGGTTGATTTTCTTTTTTTTTGAGGTTTGATGCAAACGTCTGTTTCCTGGTGCTTTTATTTTGTATATGTAAGAAGGGAACCAGATCAGAAGGATTTTCATTTTGTGTAGAAATTTGCAATGTTAAGAACATCATCTTAATATTTTATCTGCTTATATCTGTGCCAGCTGTTCTGCCTGAGAAAGCTGCTGCTCCCTTCAGGGTTCTGTGGCACTAGCACAAACTGGTCACCCTGAAAATACTGGCAGATTAGAATTACAGAATCTGTACTATTGTTGGTGTTGTAAGCAGAAGCAGCAGCAGCAACTGCTAACTTATTGTTTATCTCTGATAAAGCCAAATACTGAAAAATATTCTGTAAACTTGGCCTTTAATTGTGACAAGTGAAAAGAAAGATGTTCAAGTTTTATTTTTAGATGCTGTTACCTAATTATTATTAGATGACATGATTTATTATTAGTTACCATTTATTAGATAAAATTCATCCTAATTTCTTCCCCTTCCTAGGAAGGGAGTTCTCTTGAAGAGTAATAGCATATCTGTATTGCTGCTCTGGGCACAGTGGGTGAAAGCTTTGGATGGCTTTTGCCTGCAGGATGTGGTTATAGTTGAATAATGGAATAAACAAAATATGGAGTATAATTAGAACAAGTTCCCAGGCAGTTTTTCATGTTTGATGTTGGGGAAGACCTTAAGAAGAAATATTTTCCTTTAAAAGCCAATTTTACATACATTTTCTTGGAGCAAAGGGGCTTTTGCAGGTAACCCTAACCTGAAGTAATCTTTCCAGATCAAGGAGCTTCAACCAGGGAAGAAGTGTTGGTTGCTTTCAGATCATCTCTCTGGTGAACCTTTTCTTTTTGTATCTCACAGTGGCAATATAGAGAAAACAAAAGTGTTCTTTTTGGATTGGGACTACCTCTGAGGCAAATGTCAAGCAACAGCACAGCAGAAAAGGTGAAGGAATCACTGGAAACTTTGATATATATTCTGTTGAGCTGTACATTGCCTTTGGTAAAAAATGATGGCGGTTGGTAAGCTAAGCTTTTTATAAAGATAACACAGGTATAGAACCACTGTCCTTAGCTGCCTTCTTCCAGTGGAAATAGAGAGAAATCTCTCCTGACACCACAGTAGAAAATTTGATGTGGTGCAGAAGCAGAAAATTCCAAATGCAAAAATGTCATCATCCCTGTTATGCCCACTTGGCTAATACAGGAAGTCCACCTCTGTCATTTAGCAGCATGAGGTGTTTGACACTAAAGCTAATTTGTCCAGGCAAAACCAGCTCAGATCCACATTGCAACTGCCCAGTTCCACACAGTGCCTTCACTGTGGTAGCTGGTGCATCCAGCTGGCAGGTGTTTGATGGCTGCAGCTATGGTGGGCATCCTGAGTTGTGCAGAAACATTTCCATCAGCCACAATCTCATGGCTGGGCAGCCTGTTCCTGAGGAACAATGTCAAGCTTTGTAATCAGATTCACATAAGCAAATAGTTCTGGTTAAAACGTGCAGATGTTTTACTGTCCTGTTTTGGTGTGACCTCCTTGTCCCCTGGCTTCTGAGTAATAACTTGCCATATTCTGCAGCACCCACAGCTTGTGACATGACTGAGAGAAGGGGATTTGGTGTCTGATTGAGAAGATACATGTGCAGATGATTGTAGCAAATGCTGAAGGTGTTAATGTTTTCAGATGTGTTCTCTGGATGTATAAGAGTAACGTGTCCTGGATCTTTGTCAGTGTCACGTTCTCCCCTGCACTACTCCTTCCCTTTTGCTCCCACCTTTTCTGCTTGCACAGCCACTCTTCAGTGAGTGGATTTGCAGGTGTGAACCCAGTTTCTTGAACACAATAATTTTGTCATCCTGCCACCCATACATCACCAGCTCTGTTCCCCTCTCAAACTTTCTCCATTATTGCTTTCCTATTTCTAAGCATCATTTCATGTGCTCCTAATGCAGCCTGTCATTTTGGTTTGATGTTTTTTAAGGTATATGGTAAAAAATCCTTGAATTTTACTGGACTCATGAAAGCTTTTGGCATAGAGATTTATTCTCTCTGTTTTCCACAAACCTGCACCTCTGTTTGATGGCATTTCAAACTCTGTATAGGTTATCCTATAAAATACCTGTGGCTTGGCTGTAGGACTTGGACTTGGGTCACCTTTTAGTGCTCTGCCACTGGCCTCTGCCCCATAAAGAGCAGGAGGTTGTACCCTCTGTGTCTGTGTAGCTCCTGCAGATTCAGGTTTAGCTAAACTGTCAAAAAGGTAGAACTGAGGTTTGCTGGATGGAGATCAGACCTTTGTCAGCACAGAGGTGTTGTGTGCTCAAAGTGGATCCAATGCTTGTGCTTCACAGCTTTCAGGGTAACCTGCTCCTAGCTGACTTCAATTAGCTTCTGCTTTTCCAAAGGGAAACCTTAGAAGTGTGCCTGGAATTAAAATGTAGGTATTCCAGCGTGTCTTATTCTGCTTGTATTGCCATGAACTGAAATCACCTGCAGGAAAGAACAGTATGCAGGTGAGATGATGTTATCTCAAGGAAAAAGAAAGTTTCCATACCAGTTGCATAATATAAAGTGACATTGAAAATTAAAAGCTAATTTTCCTGCAAAGTTAGCTCTGACTCACTAGACCTTGCTCTGCTCATCTCTTAAAACTAGCTAAAATAGTGATTTTCACATCAGGCATCTCAGTTGCATTCTGAGAGTCTCATGCTCTGGAAGAGGATTGTGTAATTAGCTCTTCTTATGACTGATTAAATCAGTTTTCCTCCTTCAGCTGCTGAATACAGTTGTTGGTAAGTAGCTGTTGTGATATGCACAACATAAGCTGGGAGTGTCTCTTATCTGCACTCACTTTCTTCTATATGCACTGTTACTCTCCATAAAACTATTCACGCTATCTTTGATATTCCACTTGGAATCTAATTTTAATGTCTGTGGCTTTATTTAGACTTTTAACCACAGGAAGCAGACCCACTTTAGCTGTTTGATGTGTGAATCTCCTATGGGTCTCCTGGCTTTCAAGGAAAAGCATTTGAAATTGATGACTTGCTCTGTGAACAAGTGTGAGCTATCAGGAAAATAAATTAGCTGCATTTCAGTGCAGAGAAATGAAGACTTTCTGTGGCATCAACAGGAAGTACCAGTGGTTCACAGTGAGCAGCTTCTCAGTGTTATTTTAATGCAAATAGACGTGAGCTAACTGGTCAGGGGTAGAGGGAGCTCCTAATTGGAATGTATAAAGAAGAGGCAAACATGCAGAAGGAAATTTCCAGTAGAGCACTTTTCCATAGGGAAGAAACTCGCAGTGTTAGCTGGGCTATACCTGTAGCACAGCTTGGCCTGCTTCCAGTGAAGGATTCTATAATACATAGATTGGATAGTCAATCTGTATTTTTGCAGTTAATGCCAATTTACAACTTAAAAATCTTAGCTCTGGTGTGTGACAGCTGTTGCTTGTGAGGCTGGGTCAAGTGAGGACAAACCAAGACAGACAGGAGGTTTGTGTGAGCCAGCAAGGGCTTTGTGACTAGGATGGGAGTGTCCATCACTGGAGATGTCTCTCCATCCTGTGGCCCAGGTTGAGGGGACATGCTTTCTGTCAGGCTGGCAAAGCTGTCTCTATCCTTCCTACAGTCTTGCAGGCAGAGGCATTTCACTTCTGGCAGTGCTCATGCAGAAAGGAATTCAGGGAGTGGTGGGTATCCATTTCACACTTGACCAGGCAATAAATACAGTAGGCAGCACACAAAGCTGTAAGTTCTTGAGGGACACTGTGCTTCATTTATATTGATGCGATTTTCTGATGTCAGACAAAAACTGTATCTCACATCTAAAATGAAGCATCCACTTATGGGTTGAATAATTGGAGGTTTATTAGTGATAACAGGAGATTGATGCATTGGGAATTCAATTCTACCTGTTTGTCTCATGTTCCTTTGCTGGATTTTTCATTTTATGCATTCTCTCAGCAGCAGAGACTGAGACAGTGAAAAACACGGAGTTTGGTTTTGGGATATTTTTGTATCTGAAAAGTAAGACTTTTATTGTCGTATTTAATGTAATTGCTTCTAAATTGTCAGTTAGCCCTTACAAATGATGGAATTAGCTGGTCATTAGCTTTTCATGTTGCCAGAGGAAGGACATAGTTCAGCCCCTGGGGTCATGAGCCAGTGGATGGCTGTCTTAGGTGCACTTTAGCTAGATCACAAAGATTACCATTTGCCATGGAAAATCCTCTGATATTTCCTGGCAAGTGGCCACTAGTGAAGGCCTTGAGCTAGATAGCTTAGGAGCTTTAAGTAGAATGAAGTTGGATGAATCTGGGCCCTAAACCCTGTTTACCTCAATGTTTTCATCTGTGGTTTGGCAGCGTTAGTTGGTGTGCATGCTGAGGCTGAGGTCTTGCTCATTAATACTGAAAGAGATTGAAGACTCTTATTTTCCATGCATGGTCTTCCACAGGTTCCAGCAATCTGGAGACAAAAATAATTTTGGTGCCCTTGATAGGGTGGTGGATCTCTGTGCTAGATTCTGTGTGTGCTGGGAGGAGGTTTTGTCACTTACTGGTTGTGTTGGATGACCTTGGTTGGTGGGAGATGTAAACCCACCTGTGGATGTGTAACCTTTCCTGTGACGCCTGCCAGGAACAGCAGTGGGAATGTAGCTGCTGAGGGGAGCCCGGTTTGGAGTGAAATCTATTCCATCTGTGATTGAGAACATATGGAATGCCTTGCCTTCTGTGTGTGCTCAACATATCAGCCATCAACCCTTGGTTGTGTTCATGCTCTTGCTTTGTTTGAGACCATGGGCTGCCTGGGCACAGCCCTGGGAGGAGACAGAGGCAGACACGAGGGCTGCAAAGGGCGCTTGGACAATAAAAATAGGGAAGTTTTGTTGCAAATTGGAGTTTTTGTCTAAGCAAGAACAATCTTTGGTGCCTCTTTTTATAGATGCCAGCTGAACTCTTGAATAATTTTGTGCAATTCTGCATTCAAGGGAATAGGAATGTTTAATGATAATGACTCTTACCTGAGGAACTGAACTTAGAGCATCTCTAAAATCTTAGCTTGATGCCTAATATGGAATGCAGAAAAGGGCTGTAATTCCTGAGCCCAGAGCAGAGATGAAAGAAGCTTGAAACATTCGTCTCCTAAGCCTGTGTGACAGCTTTTTTCTATGTTATTAATGTTTACCTTAGAAACAGAGATGTACTCGCTCAGTTTGCTCATTTATGTTCTGAGTTCAGCCATACTATTTTCCTTACCGCTGTGGAATTTGGTTGTAGTAACAATGAAAGAAAAATCCAGAGGGTTGATCTAGAGAGGCACAATTTATGGAAGGAGGAAGCCCTGTGAGATATCTTATCATGCCAGTTTTCAGTAGCAGAAGTGAGCAGCTCAGCTCTTTTTGTCCAAATGTCATGGTAGACAGACCTCCAGAACTTTGGCTGCAACAGTTGCAGAAAACAGTTATTCACTTTGACACCTAGAAAGCTAATTTATTACTTGACCTGGAGAAATAGGGAGCATGGGAATCTTTATACAAAGTATAATTAGGAAGAAACAACTATAATGAAGTAAAAGTTAATCAGCCAACTCAAACCTGAATTAAATTAACATTTTTAGCCAATACTACAGACCAAATGCATTGTTCAAATATTTCACGAGGTGTAATATAAATAAAAGGCTCTTACTTTGAAGAAATTTCATTGCTGCATAAAAAATCCATGTAGCCCAAGGTGAAAAATATGACTTCTGTTTCCCCACTTTTTTGAAGAAACTGTTCATTATGAAAACACTTAATTTTTCATTACATGGTGTTGTACTGTGACATAAGAAGAGTTATGGGCACAAGAATGTGAGAAGTTCTGGATCCAGTTTGTACATCACAGAGGGAGTTACTTTAAATTTAGAAACTGGACAAGCTGTGTAAACTACTTCTGTATTTTTGGTTTTGGTTATTTGGTAGGTTTGCTTGGATTGCACAAAAATTGTTCCAAGTTCTGTTCTGCTTCCATCTGTTCTTGGCTCTGGTCAACTTCACTGGAAGCAGAGAAATGTGCAGTTAGATTCTGTTTGTGCAGAACACATCACCACAGTAAGCTTAAGGTTGGTTCTTAAATGCCTTTAAATAAAGAGACAAAATTCTCCTGTTTGTATTTGTGCATGAAACACCTCTCAGTGCCATGTTTCAAGATAAAGGCCAGTTTTTATCTGCTTTGGGTCAGTGATCACAAAGTCCTTATTCCTTACAAGCTTGGCTAACTGAAAGAAAGCACTGCACTCCATTTTAGGTTAAAACCCTATTTCAGCTGCTTGTGTTTTAGAACTACAGAGTAGAATTGATATATCCAGGCATTGTAATGTTACCACTGACCAAAATGAGCAGTAACCTGACCTGAATAAAGATTGGGAGAATTCCGTGCTTGTAACTGTGCTTTTATAGCAGGGTTTCAAAACATGATTAAACAAAGATACTTCCCAGTGTTTGAGGTGATGGTGAAGGTTTAGAATATGATCATCTGCTGAAAACATTAGTAGATTTCTTCATGTCTACAAATAATACGAATTAATCAGCAACATATCATTGTCCCATGACAGCATTAGGTCTGTAAAATTAACCAGGAGAATATTATCTTCTAATTAAAAAAGATCAGACCTTTCTCATTGCAAGGGTTAGGAGGATGCAGCTCTCAGAGGCAGAGCAAGAGCAGGTGTTTTTGTTCCCTGTGAGTGCTGCAGGGTCACAGTTAGGTCTGGTACCATTTATGGAGCAGTAAGCTGGGGCAGTTTTTCAGGTGGATAAGGAAGCTTTATTTAGCCATTTATGTGGAGCCTGCTCACTGTCAGCCCTACCCTCAGGAACAAGTGTCCACATCAAGATAAACACAAATCAGGGGTTCTTCTTGTCAGACTTCAGAGGACATTTTTCAGTTCTTCCCAAGAGGTCCCTTCTTAAATAGGACTAAAGAGCTTCAAACTCCTGGAGACAGCTCAGATGGCTTCTGCTTTTGCTCTACCTGCTCTCAAAATAGATTATGAACTCTTTAAAGGATTTGGCAGCCTATGAATGTTTCTCAAGTGTTCACTTCCCATTGGAGCTGAAGGTGCTGTATGGGAACATGCTCTCACTAACCTTGAATTGAAGTGATCACAGCAGGAACATGAACTAACTCTTTTTACTTCTTTGTGTTATGTATGAATTCCCTGTGTCTATGGCCAGGCAGCAGCTTGTTGGCTCTGTTTCCTGTCTTGTCTTTTATCTTTTCATCCAGTTTCACCCTCTTTCATTTTTAAGTATTTTGGTTTTGATTTCTGATAGAGAAAGAAAGGCCTCTGATGAAAGAGGTGGGCATGACCATCCTTTTAAGAGAGGAAAGAAAGAAAAAGTGAAGTATTGTGTAGCATGAGTGAGCATTTGCTGAAGAGCATATGATTCAGTGGCACCAAGTATTCATGGTTTTATTATGAAGCAAAAATTCCCAGTGGTCACAGTTCAGAGCAACAGCAGCCCTGATAAGAATGTGGTTTTTTTCTGAGAATTTTTCTGCGTGAATAAATTCAGTTTGCATAATGGAGTGAGGAATACCTCTTTTTTTAACTGACCTCTTTTTGGCTTCTCAGCTTTTTTCACTGTCTACTAGGCAGAGACAAGTCCTATCAGAAATTCCCACAGTTCTTTGCCCCTTTCATGCTCCAGCCACCTAGAAATCACTTACTATTTATGGATTAGTGCTGGGAAGAAGTTATTTGGGGAATTTGAGAGTAAGAGGGTGGATTTCAAAATAACCTCTGGATCGTGCTGCATACATGTGTATTGTCCAAAAGTACAAAAATCTGTTCTTATATCTTGGATAATGTGCAGAGAGAAAGAAACAGTGTTGGAAAATACAGAATAAACAAAATATAATCAGATTTATGGCAATTCTACTGGAATTCTGGGATGAAATCAAAATTTATATTTTAACATCTCTAGCTGTACTAGAATGTGTGTTTCAGGAAGAAACCAACCAGCCATTTTAGACTGGATTCTGATTCCTGCACTAATTCCTCAAGCTTTCAAGAATCATACCTGCTCTCTCTGATTAAATTAATGAGGGAGAAGATTATAGAATTATACTGTGATCACTCTTCTGCTATTGCTGTTGTGTCCCCC